>JAUMGZ010223014.1:0-11373 GCA_032359645.1 Pododesmus macrochisma
TTGCTATTTTCTGCTTAAACCATTAAACAGATGGAATCAAAAATATATATAATAAATTGTTTATATTGTCCATCTTTTATCTAGTGGTCTTATTTGTGATTTTTGTCGATCTAGTAGTTTGAGTTCAATTATAAATGTTGCAGCTTTTGGACTTTGAATTTATTTTAAAAGTAATTAAATGACCCTGCTCCAATAAACGGCAACGTACATAATCAAACTATGCAATCGTTCTAATATGGCTGAGCATCAAAATTAAACTAAATTAGTAGTTTTCTGTAATGTTATGTTCTTTTATTCATCTAGTTTGCATGCATATTGTGTAAAGCTACAACATAATAACATATGTATGCAGCGATTATCGATCGAAATAACCATTTGCATATTTTGATTAATTGAAGGTGCAAATCAAAGACGAATAGAGCAGAAAATATAGTCAAGTATGAGAATACGAACAAAAAAGGTAAATGTCTTTTAACTTTGTTGGATCAATTTTCCGCTTCTATGACATCTATATATCTGAGATAAAAATGTTTTTTGACTCTGGTAGGTTTGTTACCTATTTAACAGATATGGTCCGAGATTTAACAATGGAGCGGTAAGCTTGTTTATTGTTTATTTCCACGTGAAATGATTTGGTATATGAGAATGTCGTATTTTACCAAATTGTATCAAATAAAATGTTAAAACAGCTGATCTCAACATTAAGAACAGTTTCATTTACGTACATGTCAACAACAACTTTAAGACGGATGATGACACTTTTTTGAGAACCTGGGGTCACGCTTTAAAGGATTAAATTATATTTACATTTAGGCTACTATATTCGATATATTTAAGCATTGAACTGCTTTCAGCTAGCGCTTCATGTTGAGTTTGCCTTTGTCCAGTTGGCGTTCATATCACCTATGCATGCAAACTGAAAGCAATTCAATACCTATATTTACCATTTGCTATATCAATGTAACAAAATAAACAGTTAATGTATGAGAAACTAAACGATAAGCAATGAGAAACTAAACGATAAGCAATGAGTGATGGCATTCATAGGCGATATAAATGTTACCTGAATTTGGTTGGGATATATAGTGGTATTACCATGCGATGGTAAATATTAAAGATATGAATTTTACAAAGCTGTGGTCTGAAGTTTCTTGGGGTATTCAATTTGCAAGTGTTATATATAGAGTTTTTAGAAATGCACATTTACTCATCCTTTCTCTATTTCATTGTGATTTTTAAACTACCGGTAATCTATTCTAAAATTATTAATTTATTTTTCATTGCTTAAAGACGCATAATTCTTTTCAATAAAGAAGAACTGTCCCTCTAACTATAATACCATAAAGTAAGGTAGGAAGCCTGATATAGTACATGATTAATTATGTATTAAAATGAAAAGATAACAAAGAACGTTCTGGATATAACTGGATGTAGATGTTGGCAGGCATGCAATAAACATAATCTTCAAGTCTTTTGATGTAGGTGTGTACTATCTTCAGTGTATGTAAAATACGTTTTATGAGGTTTCTTTCAATTAATTTGATGTCAGTGAGCCATAGGCAAGAGAATTAAGGCACTTTACAGAACAAAAAAAAGTAATTTCAAATGTCTGTATCAAATATACATATAAGGATGTTAAGATACAAACATACAAACTGGAACTGGCTACATAAATATAATATTTATAAGACATGAAAAACTAACTCACTAGCTGTATTACGAGACAACCTTGCTCAAGATTAAAGTCCTAGCTATATGAATCGGGGGTCATCAACAAATCTGAGCTAACTGTTATAAACGGACACTCAAGAGATAGAAATATCCTATTAGACAAACAGATCTGGGGAGCCAGAACTGGGGAGGTAGGAAAGCCTGATGGTAACGAAACAATTCCTCCTGCTAACAAAATGAAATCGGTCAAGTTAAAACTAATTTGTCAGTCAAAATAGGAATGTTCTATGTATTTCTCTGGACATCTAATTCGGACAATCCTGGTAGTACTGGTCAGCAGAGATGATATTGAAATAGTGATATTTGAACATTGCAAAGGCAGATCGATTGTTGAGAAATTTTCATAGCATATATGTATATATATATACAAAGCGAAAATATATTAAGTAACTATACAGTACATTATTTACAGTACAATGCATACTAAAACACGTGAATATATAGAAACAAGTGCAAAAAAATATTGACTGTTTATATCCCAGTGACCAGTGATATAAATAATTTGTTTCTCAATATTTGATTTGTCTTGAACTCTCATAAGTACAATTAATTGTTTGTTTGTTGTTTATAATCAGGTGGATACAATTGTGTGCGTAATAAAGATTTTTTTCTTTTCTGAATAGTGATATACTAGCTTTCTAATGACAAAATGTGATTTACTGATAATGAAGAAAAAGGAATTATGAAATATGATACGCCTCAGATGCTTGGAATCAATGCTAACAAATATCAAATCTAAGAAGATCTGTTGAGTTTACGTGACGCCACTCCCTTCATCTGTTTTAAAACAAACTGACTTCAAATCAAGCATGTGCCAGCAAGGATTCACAAAAGAAGATAATAAATGTATTTATGTACCAATTGTGGTTTCCCTGACAACATGGACAAAGGAACAAGAAAAATAAATCTAAAATGACTTTATCCCTCTAAGGTGTTCATGTAGAGGAACCCAAGATCAGAGAAGCCCTAGATGAAGCTGGTGTTAGTACAGAGAGTGGGAGGGTGATTAGAGACTGATTAATGAATGTGTTTCTCTTTGTTTATGACCATGTTAACCTCCAGGGTAGAGAACATATCACATACTAGTTGTTTATATATCCTGGTAACATATAGAGGGAAGATAACAGTGAAGTTAGTGTACATAAATTGGCTTTGTTTTATTGCAGGTGTATAATCAACTCTTCACCTTTCCTTAACTGCAACAATGGGTTTTCAAGATTTTATGTGACGGTGAATTAATGTAGCATGTAAAAAATGTACTGAGTCATCAACATTTATTTGGGTGTTAAGATTATTTTACATTTCTATTTTGCTCTGTTTTAAGTGACGTCAGACGAGCATTGAATTTTTACAACTGTTGGTTGCAGATTAATTGTCTGTTTGTGCGTTCTGTTATGATTTATCCTATTTATGAGGCTGGTTAAAACGGGTTAATCTAATACAGTCTTGTCCAGATCACCGTGATCATGACACTTTCTGATTTGCTTGGAGGATCAAGAATTCCTGCAAAATATTATGTTAAAATGTATAAAGTTCTTGGCATTTTTGTTAATTGAACGTTGTGTTTTTCTTTGATAATACAAAAAATAAGTTGTGCCAACTTTTATAGTCCTGTCTCACTGAATTATAGTGTCTCAGGCACGCAGCAAAGAGAATATATTACCCTTTAATTTTAAGTGATAGGATCGAGGTTTTAAGCATATTAGGTTTTATTTTGCTGTGCAGATGCTGTGCAATGTGTGGGCCTCTTCATATTTTTTAATGCAGATCTAGAAGAGTCGATAACACAGATACACATTTATAACTCCTGTGTGGTCAATGGTGGAAGTTTTTCTTCCATACAAGATTTCTTGAATACACAAGAAAGTTATATTTGTATAATTAAACAGTCTCTTGTTGTATTGACCTCCTGACCAAGCTTATTGTGTTACAGTCATTGTCTTTATATATGGAAATTAACCATGCCCAGACAAGGCATTACAGGGTAATTAATTCTTTTGGGGTAACATTACCCATATTGTGAAATGACAAAACGTGTGAATTTTAAAGCCCAGCCATTCAAATATGTGACCTCTAAATTGGGATCATGTTGTAACCATCATGTATCTGACACTGCGTTGAGATAAATATCGGTAATTGATGACTTAAAAGATTGCTTAGATTTCTGACAATATTATTCAGTAATTTACCCCACACCTTTTGGTTCAATGGCTGTCATCAACTACATACTATATTACCCACAATACATCATGTCTATTTATAAAGTTCACTGGTTAAACCAGAAATGATTAGAATGTCAACTTGTGGTCATGGGGTGTTATGTTGAGAAATGATTGTATAATATAAGATCCAGAAAGTTCATTTGATTGGTTCTTACTGCTAATGCTGCACCTTTTAGAATTTGCACTTACATCAACCCAATTTAATAAACGCTAAATTTTTTACATTATTTTGTCTACTTTGGTTTTAACTTGAATCTTAGAAACATTCTCTGCAATGTACTGGTTAAACAGTTCATAAAATGTATGATATTACATGTTTACTGTAACTGGTTTCATAAGCAATTCTGCTTCTACCAGTCAACACATTAGCACTTATGGCTCTTATAGGATAAGTTCTTTTATGTGCCTGACAGACATGGGACCGCCATTTTTAGTCCACATCTGACAGACCATCTTGATATGAGCTGCTGGTCAAGTGTATTGCTCAAGTACACACCTGACAGTGCCAGGGCTGCGCTGTGAACCCACAACCTCTCGTATGCAACCTCTCGCATACGAGAGATTAGAAATCCTGCTTGCTTACCACTACACCACTGAGGTTGACAAGACATGTTATAATAACAGAACTGAAACATTCTTGTGTGGAAGAGTGCACTCTTTATCATTTAAGATAGATCACAAATCTCTCATTCTAACAAACTTTTTTTTAGTCCATCTTAGATCTGGATCAAGGATCCAAAATGGACTTTTCCCATACATATCCTATCCTTCATCTGTCCGTCCGTCCGTCCGTCCGTCCGTCCGTCCGTCCGTCCGTCCGTCCGTCCGTCTGTCCGTCTAACATCCATTGTGAACTTTTCACATTTTCGACATCCTCTCTAAATTCACTTGTCCAATTTCAACCAAACTTGTTAGGAAGCATCCCTAGGGGAGATGGATTCAGATTTGTTCAAATAATGGGACTCGGCCTATAGGGAACGTCATTTAAGGGAGCCCAAATGAGGAAAATTTGACAAAATTTCAAAAATCCTCTAATAAAATAGAAAACAAAGAGCTTAATGCTTGCATATGTAGTAAATTTTGGACATGGACAACCAAGTTGTCAGGGAGAATCCAATGGGAGTGGGATTCAGATTTGTTCAAATTATGGGGTTTGGTTTGAAATAAAAATTGTAAGACGTACAAGTGCTATAACTATACAGAACATAATGATGCCCAGACATGTAGCTACATGTAAATTGTATACGCAATGAAAATACTATCTTTACCACATGCAATTAACAGTACTTAAGTGTTATCTGTGACTTGTTGCGTAAATAGGACTTTAATTAGAAATGCTTTTAGATACCATATGACACCTAACATAAAACTATTATCAGTTGCTTAGATTAAGGACCAGGGTATGATTAGTTACTTAATCAATGCTCTCTCAATCAGCAATTAATCAAAAGAGTTATCTTTAATATTGTACTGAATAGACCTTATTTGGGGCAACTAATGAATGTCACTTTATTTTTGTTACATTATGAAAAACTAGCATTTAAAGGAATGGATCAAAGTAATCCAAAAGTGGAGAAACATGGCCAATTTTATGGTCATAAAAATTAACGATCCTGGTTTCAGATATGTTTCATTTGTCCCATTGGTGCATGTATTTCAATGATGAAATAGGTCTTTAAGTACAGTTAGGTTACAAATGTTAGTGTCATGCAAAGACATGCTCAGTTAAAATCTGTGAGTTCATTTGTATAGTCTGTGATTTGGCTTAAAGCTAAAATTTTACAGGTTTTAGCAGGGTAAATTTTAATAGCAAGGTTGATACCCATTTGACGAACAGTTATTTTTGAATTTTGTTTATTGCTTTAAAACTATGTCTGAATAGAAGGTGTTGTTTTATTTACTTATTTATTTTTAGTTTTGTAATTTGAGAATTTGCTTGATTAAATAAATCGAGATTCCTGTGGACTATAACTCAGTCACAATTTTTAGAAACAGTTTGATGAAATGTGGGCTTCATTGTTTCACATGTGTAGATCATTTACTAAATCAAATCTGCCATAACATCACACATTTACGTTAGCATTTCTTTTCAAAGAACATCGTAGCTAGATTGCATGTTCTTGTTTTACCACTGAAACAGCTAGTATGAACCAATACATGTAGGTATCTGCACATGTCTCTGGTAAAGTAATATGTTGACTGTCATTACAATACTATGGTGCTACAAAAGCTGCTTGGAAAGGGTTCACTAACAATTCTATTATTGTTTGTTTGTTTCATTGGGATTTAACAAGCTGCATGGAAAGGTTTCACTAACAATTCTATTATTATTTGTTTGTTTCATTGGGATTTAACAAGTTGCTTGGAAAGGGTTCACTAACAATTCTATTATTGTTTGTTTGTTTCATTGGGATTTAACAAGCTGCTTCAGGAAAGGGTTCACTTTTAATTCTATTATTGTTTGTTTGTTTCATTGAGATTTAACATTAGCTGCTTAGAAAGGGTTCACTAACAATTCTATTATTGTTTGTTTGTTTCATTGGGATTTAACAAGTTGCATGGAAAGGGTTCACTAACAATTCTATTATTGTTTGTTTGTTTCATTGGGATTTAACAAGCTGCTTCAGGAAAGGGTTCACTAACAATTCTATTATTGGTTGTTTGTTTCATTGGGATTTAATGTCGCTTCAACTCATGATTAGGTCATATTGAGACAGTGTCTTATTGTGACATTGTGCATTGATGGCGATTTTATAGTGCTGTCTCACTGAAATATCACAACGCAGACACATGATATGACACTAAGACATTGATATTGACATGATACTTCACTTGGTCACATTATCCTGACACCAAGCCAACCAGTCCTTCTCTTAAGAAATGCTGAGCGTTTAGCAGAGAGCAGGAAGATTACCTAATTCTAACGCCTTTTAAATGGTTTGAAGCCACCAGGGATCAAAGCCCTGCCTACCAGAACACGTAGAATTCTATTAATGTATTGAAAAAACTTAGTAACAGCTAGGTGTCTTTGCAAATAGCTAGATACAAACGCAGAATACTGTTCTTATATCTTCACTGTTGAAAAAAGATTAATAAAGACATATGTATCATAAATTGAGTTGTGTAATCAACATTATGACGCGCTGTGTCCGTGACAATTTTAAATGCTGAGAGCATTGAAGTCACATGCAAATTATCCTGGCTAAAACTCTAAGCACATTGCACATGGGCAGATCATATATGCATAATCTGGTTTAATGTCTGCGATAAAGAATTTTATTTTGAACGTGCTAACTCAATGAGAGCCTATCTTAACTATAAAAAGGAATTAAGCAATGCTAGGCTATTCAGTGGGAAAATTCTTACTGTTTAATCATCAAAGACTTGACTTTTAACATCCTTTATGATTCAGTTGTGTGGCGTCCATCTTCTTGTGCAACAGAAACATAAATGGATTCAAAACTTCATGGCAAAAGTGATTTTATAAGATTTATGAGATTAAGAATGGAAAATGCATGGCCCCCGTTTGGACTGTATAGAATGGGTAAATCCATAAGCTATGATAAATTGTTGGGACATAAAATTGAAGAGTACTTAGTTTACACGCTTTTTAAAGTTTGTAAAAAAAGATTCAAAGTTGATATCAAACTACTGGTATACTCCAGATAGTGATAGCTAGGTATCATAGAACTTTTTGAATGTCTCACAAGAAAAGAAGTGTTTTGTTGCTTTTAAAAGTGTACGTTGACATCAAGATAACACAGGCATATTTTATTGAAATTGAGATCAATATAGGTTAAAACTTTCTATTCTTCAAATCTTCAAAAGATAGTCAACTAGCTGAATTAAGCTTCAGATTTTTAAACACAAACTTCGCCAATATTAAGCTAGAGGGCACTGCACTCTTTTTCGTACATTCTATAGTTTGTGTACTATACTATTGATTGCCATTTTTTCCCCATTCTTACGTGATAAAGATTTTAAAAATTCTTTGGATAAAGCACACAAAAACCCTGCAGAACGTGAGTGTTTTAGTTGAGTGACTTTTCATGTACTTTAACACCTTCAGACTTGTATAAGGAATTGTATGGTACAATGTATATGTCTAGAAACTTTCAATCTGTGTTCAGGACTCTAGTATGTTGTCTGCTGTTTTTGTAGGTCATTGTAACCCCCAAAAACGAAATTTGGCAGGATATTTAGAAAACACCCTGTCCTTCTGTCCATGAATCTTGTAACACAACTCCTCCTACTATGTTTAAAGAATTGAACTAAACCTTCACACTATGATAATACACTATATAAAGATGTGCATGAAGAATTTTTTTCGTTCAGACAATTTCAAGGGGAGATAATTAGACTTGTACAATTACATGTCATGAATCTTGTAAGCGCAACTTCTCCTACACTGTTTCATGGATTTCAATAAAACTTAACACAATGTGCATGAAGAAAATTACTTTTGTTCAGGCAATTTCAAGAGGTGATTAATAGACTTGTACATTTACATGTTATGAATCTCTTAAGCACTATAACATTGTTGAACTCCATCTACACCCTTCAATACTATTCAATAGATTTCAAAGAAATTATGAAGCAAAATTATTTCTTTCCTAGGGAATCATTCGTTTGGCAAACATAATAGACAAAATTCAATCCAGGTATTATTTATCATTATGCCCCTTTCTCAAAATTATAAATTGAGTCTTTTCCGGATAATTCCTTTTTTCATGAAACTGCACTGATAAATTTAACACACTCTGAATTTATGCACCTGTGCTTTCTTTGTGATCCAGCTTTTTATGGGCGTTATGACCCTTTTACAAAATATTTGGAAGTATTAACTGATATGTCATGAAGTAAGAACTTGGCGGAAGCAGAGGATATTAGTCAGCCATCCTGGCGACAGCTCTAGTTTAGATGTAGACAGACTATTTCTCCCTTGAATACAACTATTTCTTTGTTCAGACCTTTCATAAAGTCATATTAGGTTGACAATTTGATCCCCTTATGACTGAAATAGAGAGTGTATGTGGGCAGGACTTGTTGGTGTTGTTTATTTTGTACAATATTGCATGTCAGCTTGTCTCTACTACTGAATTTAAATGATGGGTAGATATGAGGGTCAGACCAATATACTGTAGGTCAATATTTTTAAGCCATTCAATGTTTTGGTTAGTTGAGTTTTGGAAGATGAAAAATGCACTTGAAATGATAGGCTTTCCTCATTTGTGCATTGACTCAACTTTTACAGGGCATATAAATGAAATATGATAAGTGTGTGTTTTAAAGAGTGATTATTAATAGGAAATCCTATTGTATGAATATATTTTGGGTAGCACTATAAAGTCTTCCTTAGTAAGTGTATGAGTCAACAAAGCTACATTCATGACAGAAATTTACATTAAAATTTATCATTAAAGTTACTAATCATGCCATTACTGAGGGAACATTAATGATACTCTCATGTATGACTTAATCTTGATAAGCTTTGTTAATAATGAATAGGTTGTAAAGTAACAACAGTGTATTAAAAATATAAAATGAACAATTAAGGAAACAAAGAAAAACTAAAATTGGTTATCTTAAGATTCAATGTGATATTTTGGGTGTTGCAAAAATGTGACAAAATGACTCATTTATACACCAGCTGATGGTTAAAGATGACACCATACATAAAAGATAATTATCTGAGAACAGCTAATATATAGCACACATTTGGAAGGTTATGTTTTTCTTTGAAAAGAGAAACTGAGTCATTTCATATTACCTGTATGTTAGTTTTGTGAACTGCTTGATATAAATCTTTTTTACCTACACCAGCCGGTAAATTTTTCTAGGCCAAAAGAACAAATGTTGTGTTTATTTGACATTTTGAGAAAGAATTAATGGACTATAGCTATCTGTGTTTGTAGGCTTATCATTGTGATATATTAGATACATAATGTCTTTATTGGAAATGTGGGGAAAAAACCTTTCACATTTTTCAATGTAATTAACAGTATCATTTGTAAATTCTTACTAAATGTACATTAATTTTAACCTAAAAGCTAATGACCAGTCAATGAGATTGAAGCAAATGTTGAAAAATACTCACGAGTAAGTAATAATTTAAATGTCTGGAACATTTATAAATGAAGTGATCCAAGACTAGGAGATTTATAGACATGGCCGCTGCGTACTTGTGAATTCCACTTGCGTTTGATGGTCATATACTTGATTTAAATTAAAGACATTTTGTTTGCACTTTGGTGCTTTTGTAACACCTTATGTACAGCAGTGTAATAGTCTGATCAGCTGTATCATGGGAGTCAATAAGGGGAAATAAGTTTTGAGTTTCGAAGAAATGTCCTTTCTGACCATCTGTCCACTTAGTTTATGTCTTATGACATTAGGTGTAAAAAAAAGAAGAAATTGTCAGTAAAAACTACCATGAATTATTGGCCAAGACGACAATGAAAAGGATATTTCAGCTATGTATCATAAACATGTGTATACAACATGCACAAGGACAAATAAAATGAAATTTAATGTTACTCAAATAGATTAAAATAATTACAATCATGATGATATAAACCTGTCTTTAAACTACAAATCTTAATTCTAAACTCCAGATTTAAATCATCTTTGTGTATAAAACATGCACACGGACATTTAAAAAAAAAAAAATTATCCTAATAGATTTAAATATTTACAAGTCATGGTTAATGTGTCTTTAAAACTACAAAGGGCACCTGTTATACAAGATTCACATGAATATCACCTATTATGTCATCAGTGGTTGCTCATAACATTTGTTTTCTTGTAATTCAAGATCATGATAAAATAATGGCTGTCATGAGAATTTGAGAAATGTGCTTTGAAGAAAATTGTTTTGAAATTGAAATATTTCACCAATGAAAGTTACCACCAGTGTATCTGATAAAGAGTTAATTTGACCTGAGGGTTATCACAAGGTATTTAGCACAAAAGAGTAATTGGTGCTACATGTCAGGGGTGGTGTGTATGATAGTATTTTAACCATTTGGATATCACCGGGGTTCGTAAATATGTGGACCTTTACTTCCTAGGATAACTACTGTGTTCCTCGTTGCTTGTTCTTTGTGCATCATCTATAATGGCATGAGGAAAATGAATAATGCTAAACATATTTTGTAATGGGTTTATTGAAAAATGAAAAGATTGCTCTCATTTTTGTGAAATTGCTTTACAATAGAGGAAATTTTCTTCTCCATAATTGACACATTGAATCATTGTAGTCTGTAGGATGTTGATAATAATATTCTCTCCCTTTTTAGTCCATCTGGACCAAAGGTCCAAGGTGGACTTTTCTCATACTAATCCCGTCCGTCGTAAACTTTCCACATTTTCGACTTCTTCTCCTAAACCACTGGACCAATTTCATCCAAACTTGGTAGGA
>JAUMGZ010223025.1:0-11373 GCA_032359645.1 Pododesmus macrochisma
TTATAAGGTTACCAATAAGTAAACTACATGTGTATATTATAAGGTTACCAATAAGTAAACTACATGTGTATATTATAAGGTTACCAATAAGTAAACTACATGTGTATATTATAAGGTTACCAATAAGTAAACTACATGTGTATATTATAAGGTTACCAATAAGTAAACTACATGTGTATATTATATGGTTACCAATAAGTGAAATACGTGTTTATAGAATATGACAATTTACCATGTTATTTAAAAGAGAAAAAGAAGTTTAAACAAATCACTAAATGTGACAGGCATAAACAGCCTACATAGAATGATACATCTAAATGTTTATAAAGCTCATTACAACATGCTTAAATGTGTCTGCCCTATGAGTTTGATAACGTGAAGTGTAAGAACTATAGTTGATCTACAGATGCAACTCTTTCTAAACAAAATATAATGCATACTAGCCAATATGTAAATGCTGTCACACATTTAACGAACTTTTAAAAATAATTCAACTAAAAACTAGAAATTAAAGACTAAAGGTGAGTGAATGGAATTCAAATTTGGTTATAGGTAACTTTAAAGATTTTAAAGTTATAGTAAGTATCACTTTAAAACATAGAAGGTCACGATATGAGTAATTTAAGTAATATATAATGAACGTAATTCTTCTAATTATTCCAATGTATGTTATCAATGGTTCATGTTTGATGTGTTGAACGCTTGTTACACATTACGAACACTATTAAACAAGGGCAGTGGTGTAGCTACCACCATTAATAATGTGAACGCAAAACTTCAGACAAAGGGTATGGGGAGGGGGGCACTAAAGCATCCACCAGGTAAAGGGTACAGAAGTACAGGAGCGAAGCAACCAAATCAAAAACGAATTTGAAGGATTAAAAGGCAATATCCGACTTACCTGGGATGCTTATTCAGAAATAATTTTGTTACGTAATTGAAACTCGTTTTTATTATCTTTCACTTCAGATCCATTTTTTTTCTACTTTGCTGTAAATCAAATACACCAATGACATGATGGATGTCGATATCAATTTCACGATGTAATTATACCGGAATAGAGAATACGACATACCCTCCTCCCCCTTACTCTCTCTCTCTCTCTCTCTCTCTCTCTACTTTTTGAAGAAGAAAAAATGTACGTAGCTGTCTTTTTGCGTCTTGGTAAGCTACGCGTCTGATGGGTAATTGAGACGAATACAGTCGTTTTCCTAGTATCGAATCGCCGTTTTCCAGCTTCGAATGTTCTTTATTTCTAACTTAAAAAAACCCCACCTAGACAACCATTGTTCACATTAGGTTATTTTATTTTAAAGTAAGTATGTAACATATTTACAATGATGGTTTTAAGAATATATCTCTGACAAGTCTTAATTCAAGAACAATGAATACTGTATTAGGAACTAGGAAAATGATTGTACTGTTTTCGGGGCAATTCTGTGCAATGCATATATTAAATTATTAACTAGATGTTTTAATCACAATCAAAACAACTTTTGATTTTAAATCAAGTGTATCGTAACAGAATGAGTTAAAACTATAGCATCCAAAAACGAAACCATTCTTTGCTATTTAATCACAAACACATCATTTCTTTTAAATGAAGTCTGACTTACGTTACTGTGACTGACATATTCATTATGTGGGTTATCAACTGTGAAGTACAACAGCGCAATCTCTGAACAGTTTGATAAAGACACTTTCATTATGGCAACATGTATCAAGGGTCCTTTGCGACTTGTTTGAGTACCTCGTTTCAGAGCCGAAAAGGTACCGCACGACTGCTGCATATTTCGATAGAAGAAACACACGGCTTTATCAATAGTACATGTTTCTTAATACAGATTGTGTAAAGAAATCGTACAAACAATATCGAAAGCGAAAAACAAATCTATACGACGGTCGGTCTGAGTTTGTCAATAAAATAAAAATTTGTAAACTATATCTTGAATCTCAAAAATAAGTCGCTTATCAGAGTTAAGTATGCTCCTTCTTCAAAACGTTTTCCTAAAGATAATACATTTACATAGCACGAGGAATACCTAATTTGTTTGTTAAAATTGTATTGCTTTCCGTAATTTGATTACAATGCCGATCTCTCATAGCGTTAAAGTGGAGCTTCCTGCGTTATACACTAAAAAAGAACTCTGAATTTCAATGATGTTGTTGCTTTTCTCATCTCTAATTCTGCTTTACATTCAGTCATGTTCTCCTGTTTTTGCTCGTTTTCGTTTTTTGCAACATGACTTGCGAACAATTTAAAGTATGTTTATTTTCTGTTTAATTTCGCTTAGCGTCTTTTCTAGAGTATTTTACCGATATGGTGATTAAAAACCAAACAATAGGACGGGAAGAGGAGCGGCGATAGAAACTGAAAATCAAAGCAACAGGGATAGTTCAGAAAGAAGGATGAACTCATGCAACGGTGTTTCCGCCTACTCTTCTATCGAACTTTACACGGGGATCTTTATCATGCAAGGGGGTTAACAATCCCTATATACGATATCGCCAGCTAAACGTCCCCTCCGAAAGACGTGCTGATCTTTTCCCGGTCTCTACCCTTCAACCTGTCTGACTTGGGTGACCCTACCAGAAACACAAGATCCCGCCAGCATAGCTTCCGGGTCATCGAGACACTCAATGAAACATTTTGTAAAAAAAACCTGTTATTTAGTACTTCGTTCCTTTATTATATTTGTGGTTATCCGATACGGTTTTTTCTTCCTTGAAGACTGCAATATATAAAATATTATTTACCTATACTTTTTAGTAAACAAAATTTAGATATGATGTTATTTTTAGTGCACTTCTATGTACATGACAGTAATTTATTACCTACAGATAAAGTGAAAGTTACGTTTTCATATGTCACCACAAGTCCCTCTCGAAGTAACCAAACGTGGTCAAGGATATTTGTTTAGGTGTATAGTCCGGATTACGGTTTTAAATGTGTTTGATATCGACAATGATCGACGGATAAGAACACGGTAAGCAAATAACTCTCATTTAACATAGATCTTGAGGTCGCGCGCCTTTCAGTAAACACCATTGGAATAATTGATCACGTTGATACCGTAAAACATTTAAAGATATGTGTATTTGTGAAGGAAGCAATTTAAAACTCTACAAATGTGGGCTAAATCTCTCCTTAAAATTAGCCGAACACTTGACTGTGTCAAAATAGTTTCTAAACATTTCATTTGGTGAAATATGGCACTTTACATAACACAAAGATTGAACTTGTTAGTACTTTGACATTAAGCAGCCAATGTGATATTTTGAATTGTGGTATATTGGCACTGTTTGGTACAAAAATAGCCCGAAAGCGTTTAATTAATCAGAAACGCTTTAATAGTTAGGAGCTAAACATTCTACATATACAATTAGGTCAAGTAAATTACTATTAGGTATACATACATGTTCATGAACACAATGAAAAATTAAATAATATCAAATAAAAGAAAGAATAGGCGGTGCCACGGGCGCAAAAAACCTTGTAAATAACAGGTATTATTATGTAAGTGATAGGTGATGATAACCGACGTTAACTTGAGAAAAACAACATACAGTATATTTTACTTTATCAACTTTTCAAGTCAAGCGATCTTTTTGATACTTCAGAGTTTTAAATAAACTGGCTATAATTACAGTACGGATCATTATCGACTAATACATATTTCTAAATAGTGTAAATATAAATAAAATATCATGAGTGTGCTCAAGATACAGAGAACAAATTTAATTACATGTTACATATACTAGTTCACCTACTCACAGAGCCAATACAAAGATAGTACATGCATGTATCACCCCTGTTTGTGTAAGACAGAGGTATCTTCACCCGAGTACCATGATTTGCATGGTCCAAAACGAGGTTTACCGAGTTCAGGACAAACAGTCTGGATCCGAGGTTAAAAATATAAAACACCCGTTAATATACATTTTCTCCCCACGTTTAAAATTAGTTCCTTCCCTTCCATTATATACGAAGCCTAAATTCCTGAAACTGTTTTAAGTACAATTGATTGTATTAACACTATTGTTCTTTAACCATTTTAGAAATTGTCGCAAACATTAATAACTTAAAATGACATTCATCTCTGTCATACTTTGAGATCAACAATTTTGAGTAACTAAGACATCTTAAATTTTATAGAGCGTTAAATGACAACGTTTAAACAGAAACAATATCCGTCCGTCTGCAGAGTGAATGTTTAAAATATAAGCGTAAATTAGACAAATATATTCAAGGAGAACGCGCTAAGTAAGCACACGGTGTGTTGATTTACTGTCAGAGATTGGAAAGTTATGTCAGATTTAAAAGATATTTTAAAAACGAACCAATTAGCATGTCGTGTACATATTGACTGTGATCTTCAAACGTCTTGTAAAATTCAGAAAGGTTCTATGATATAAAAGAACACAAATTGAATGAGTCATTCCACTGCTTAGTATTCAAACAGATAGCTGTCATAAAACAATCATTTTAGCAAGTGTTATGTCATAAAGAAAGTAGGTTGTTACTTAAGGTACATATTTTGTTAGTACTCTTGACATGTTTATTGCTTTGTTATAGCGGCATTAAGATAGAACTTCTTGGTTGTAACTTGTTATAATTTCCTACCTTTAATCTCCCCAGCCACCCCTATCATGTTAGACAATAGTTATGGTTATGTTAATATTTGAAATGTTTCCAAGTTGAAACATGAATTTAGCAACAGAGAAATGCTACGTCAAATTCTACTTGGTTCACCACAACATGATTGACTTGTAGCATGTTGAATTCTTAGACTTCAGGTATTACAAAGATGTCCTTCTGTTGGATGTTTTAATAGAATTCTAAAACTCTTTTTGAAAAAAAAGAAATTCCTGTACAACATACATACACTGTATATGGTTAACTTTATACTGCATCATATAAATATTACGCACAAAGATACTTTAAAACAAAAATGATGTATTTCTAGTTTATTGATCTCACGCTCTTTAAATGTCTTTTATACAAATTGACTCGGAGTTTTGTATTGTATTCAGCTATTTTCCGAGCTGATAGTCATCACAAAAACATTCATTTCAAATTAACAAATACTCTTTAAGCTGAATTCAATTTCCATTCCAAAAGAGAAATCAATGCGGTGCCGCAACACTTCCTGTCCGTGATAAAGGAAAGTATGAAATATAGTCTATGCTACTTTTGAAAATTCAATACGCGTATGAATTATTCCGGTGAACGGTTTGAGGCTATACTTATCGCTATTCGACGTTTTGAGTGTTGTATGAAGCTCGTCGAGTTTCAAATTAGCCTGCATTAAAAGCATTGCAAATATGATTTTTATGTAATTCTCCGGAAATTGTTTAGAGGGTAGATTTGTATCGGCATCACTGGTAATATGTTCACGTTGTTATGTGATTCTTGCCAAGCGCATTATCACACGGCAGCAAATAATCTCGAACCAAGACAGCACAACTTGGACATGTACGTAGATTGTTTAACTGATTTGGAAAAACATTTAGAGATGACTTCATATGTAAAGAATTTCGTTTCTTCCGCGAAAATGCTATTTACTTTCAATATGAAAAGTTAACTTGATGATTCACTGGGCTTTTTATATCTTTAAGAACGTATTTAATATGTGAATAATTTAACCATACTTGAAACAAAACTGTAGTATGTATGTCGTTAACTATTGTTATTTAATATTTGTCGTTTTGATAAAATCGAGGTAATACTGTGTGTTTGAACATTTGTAGAACGACCAATTATGTGTATGTTCGTAATATAGTCGCTCCTATGAGTCGCAAAACGATTACGGGATCATTGGCAACTTTGAAACTCATTTCAGTTGGTATTTTCGCCCTATCTTTTGTGGAACATTTACAGTGTATCAATTTAGTGAATGAAATATTTAGCGATACAAAAGGTACTTGCAAATACGTTTGTTGTGATGATGATGCTTGGACATAAACGATTTTATGAGAATTGTAAAAAATCTTCGTGCTTCTAGTATGTAGAAGATACATTTGCTTCTAGTGTCATTGTTGCCTTTGCACAAAGAATTAATAATTTCATCATGCTGATCGAAATGCATTTGTCAGGTGGGAGATGGATTGTTAAATCTGTAGGTTGGTTGTACATTACAAGCGGGACATATGTGTTAAGTATAACCATGGCCGTAACTACCTATGAGGCAGCCGAGGCAATTGCCTCAACTGAATTTTGTTAGATTTCATGCATTAATAGTAGATTATTTTAAGAATACATAAAATTTACAGGGTTTGCCTCGGCTGTTATGATACCCTAATAACGGCAATAATAACAACAGGACACGTTTTACTACAACAAGTTGTTTATAGAAAAAACCGAATCAGAGGAACTGGCGACCTAAATTGATAACAAAGTGTTACATCAGGTTCAAAAAGACAGACGACCAAGCATTTTGCGCGAGGAAACTTTCGTTACACTACGTTTCAAAAGAATTGTAAGGAACTGGTATGTTTACCAGTGACGATGACCAATGGTAACGCCAACAGACATTAACGGAAAAATAAAGACACCACTATACCACCACTGCAACAATCACATCACATATAAGTTGAGCAATAGAACATAGCATATTGCATACAAACGTCCATATTTGCCTAATTTTTGACACAATGTTTTAATTTTTTATTTTAGATAATCCTGGCTTTTGAAATGAAATGTAAAACTAAACGATAAAGAAGATGTACTACCGCAGTAACGACAGGGGTGATGGGACGCCGCGCGTGCTATACAGACGATCCCATTCTGCGCGTGAAACTTACCATCCAGCTATTACAGATCTCAGTCAACAGGCTCTGCGGATACCAACACAAGGTGAGCTAACAAACATTGGTATATAAAGCTTAATTATTACTCAAAAGTTTAATTTGAGAGTTATATAAGTTTTTGAATTATTTGTTTATTTGGCTTAACCTCACAACTACGCATGTCGTAAAAAACCAAGAAGAAAAAGGATAAACAGAACAAAGGTTATTGGCAAACAAACAATAGCTTCATCAAAAACAAGAAGAAACAGGATCAACAGAACAAACGTTATTGACAAACAAACAATAGCTACATCAAAACATCACCACCAGAATGAACTAACGAAGTGAGACAAGGATTTAACAAAGACGTCAAACCAACTAAGTAAGTGAGAGGTCCTCAATCTTGACCCGAAATCGGCTCCAAATCAACTATCATCAACGGACTCGAAGGAGGAAATGAATTTAGAACAGACAAGATCTCGATACATGAATACTCTGAAGTTTGTTAATCACTGTGTATAGTCGGTTACCTTTCATCGTCACCATTGTTTTTTTTTATTATCGGTTTGTTTTACGTTACTTCATTCACTATTACATTGATTCGATATCTCAAATGTTTTCTTTTCCGATGAACTTGTATTGTTTCTTCATTTTAACACAGATGATGAAACCTATATATACGCCCTACACACAAATGGAAATCTTGATCGATCATTAAGCAGCGATGTCATGAATGGCGATGTTCATAATCTTTATCATCATCATGATACATCTACAAGACATTCAGAAAACATGTCCGTGAATAGTGATTTTACAAGGGTACAAAGTGTTCAACTAAACGATAAACTGCCCACAGTGGGTGACATCAGTTATAGACAACGGGTAGTCAAGTCTGCCCACAACAGACACAAACTTGGAACTCTCTATAAAAGACCACGCAGTGTTGATGTCAACAGACTCTCGACTAAGTCACCTAGATCAATTCCCAGTGGTTACTCGGTGGTCGACTGGGACGACTCCAATCACCTTGCGCCACCTAGCTTAGTTGTGACAAACTGTAACGTACCACAGGATAACCAAGCATTCAGACGAGAGTGAGTACAATACGTTTGTAGTATTACATAACAGTAACGTGTAACGCTTTTTTGGTCTATAACTTGTCAAATTTCAAAATATAGTTATTTTTGTAATGATCAGAAGAAAATGCAATCACAAAAAGTGTTCTTGTAGAAAGGAACTATTTTTTCAGGTCTGTGATTATTTTTGTGTTTATTTACCTCGCTAAATATCAAATTACCTTATATATGGCATGTACTTTCAGATTACCGTTTAACAGTTATGTTCACATGCTTTTTAGGATATTCTTTATAGAGAGAATCGTCTCGATATGGCCTAGACATGAGTTGGAAGGGACGTTAAACCCAAACTTGAACAGACTGTTTTGACATATATAGTGCATTTAAGACGGACATCAGTTTTTCCCAAGTATATAAAATAAGGGATACCACGTGACTGTTCTAAGCCAATACAGTCCAGAGATAAATGTAAGAGGTGACATGCAACCCACTCAATTGAATGTTAATATATACAAAAATGAATACAAAATTTCATTAATTTGAATAGAAATTCTATTTCATTTTTGTATGTTTTGTTTGTTTGTTTAATTTCTATAAATATTTTATCTTCCAGTTACCAAAATAATCTAAAAATAAATTTTGTAATTATTGGTGCAGACTTCGTTGATTACTATACGACTTTTCTTTTTAATCAAATCTAGTATACTAATCTCCAGACAATAGATAATGATAATTTTAATTCTGAAGGTTGATAATTGTTTTTCTAGTAAAATTGTCTTTTTTGTTAATAGAAGGAGTACCCTTGGTACACCAAGTATAGTCGTTCGTCCTTCCAGTAAAGGTAAATGTCAAATTGGAACTCTTCTGTCAGATGGCACCGAGGGTCACGTGAACGGTTTCTACCAACAACTTGTTAACACACATCCGGTGATAAAACAGCGTATGTCTCACTGGATGACAAATGGGTTCAAAGTGCAAAGTTTGAGGTTAAAATCAAGTCAAGGATTGCCGAAGGCGTTTGGAACGTCAAATGACAGACGTGCTAGTGATTACGGATCTAGAAGAAAACTCTCAGAACATAAACTGGTGGAAGACTTCAAAAAGATCAAACTTAATCAACAAAACAATTTGTTTGATGAAAACTCAACAAACAAGATGGCGTGGGACTTGTCATCTTCTCTAATGGTGTCCAATATTCCCAAAGAACCAACTACGCAAACATACTCAACGAGCAGCGATGACGTCACTGAACATTCTGTTGAATGATATTCTACTTTATAGTTTCGTAATGTTTCTATGTATAGCTTTCTCAATTTAGATATCATTTAAACATTATAGTTTGATGTCTAAAATCAAACATGCTTGCTTATGTTATGACTTAGAGTTACAGACACAATAACGAATAGATCTAGTAAATTTTGCTTGGTTTTTAGTTTATTTTCAAAATGATTATTCTTATCAAGAATTTAACATGAAGCTCATGTATCTTTACCAAGCTACCACATTTCAAAATAACAAAAAATTATAATTCGGGGCGAATTATAAATGACTGACAAGCGTTGATTTTGTACAACATCCCCAAATCGTCTTCACGTGGGTATTGTTCGGGTCATATATTTAGACAGTGTTATTGTTTTATGTTTATGTTTTCGGGCAGAGTTCATTCAGTGACATAGGTGTATCAGGATACGATTTTACCTGTGCTGAGAAACAGTGAATTGTGTCATGGCTAATAGGCGTGTGCACGAGAATTGCAGGCCAATTAACTGATATTGATGCTATTTTTAAAATACACCACCCTAACTTCGTGTGCATACTAATGAAAGATAATGGCCGATCAGGAGGTGGGTCTTCGTGAATTCTTCAATATTCCGCTGGCTTGAAACCTCGTATCTAACTTATCATCAAAATAATTCACTTTATGACAGATCATCTAATTATAGTGCTACATGTATTATAAATATTTCATTTGTTGAAGTAATTGCTTTCATCGTACCGGAGTGTGTATGTCACTTTAGGTGATGGGTACAAACAAGGTTCACATGGGCAGGTCAACATAATGCAATCATTTTTACCGAATTTTTTCAAACATAGAGTAAGAAAGTCCTTGTACGGCCTCTATATTATTCATACACACATGATGTAAAGATGATAAATACAAAAATATGGGAGGAACACTTGCCACACTTTAGATTTTTATAAGTGTTTGTAATACGTTATTGAGTAAGCATATCATAAGTATATGTCCAGTGGTTTGTACTGTAAGGTTTCAGAATAATTGTTTCAATATATTAAAATGTTTTTAAGCACGGATTTATTTTTAAATGCAACCTATATCAGGCGTACAGGTATGTGTGATGGGAGACTTTACCAAGTCAATAAGATTTGATTTTAACGAAAAACTGCGATACACTGATGCGTTTTCGTTCGCGTAATTCTTTCGATCATCCCATATAACTGTGCTCTTGGGCTTGTGTTTAGGTTTTTACATTTTGATAATTCATGTTGTAGATATCTTGTCGATGTCAGTGGTACATGTAGCTTACATTAAATTTATCTCACCTATTTATTTACATATATTTATATGGACGGTGTATGCTTTGCATTCGTATACTACGTAAGCAATTAAAGGTTCCAACGTTAAATGAACATTATTTTGTTTGTCTTATTAGTTTAAATCAGAATATAAATGAAAAATCCAGGAATATCCGTGTTGATCAAGTTGCACCATTTTTCAACAGAACTTTTAACAAATACCAACATTACACTATGCCATATGAAAAGGGTTGATTGAAATTATACTTAATTTTTATGTTTGATTGTTGGGGTTTAACGTCCCTTCAACTCATGCTCAGGTCATAGATAGCCTGTGACTGTTTGTGACTATTAGTGCGCACTGGTGATGCCTTTATAGTGCAGTAATACTGAAGTATCATGCCGTAGACACATTGACATGAAACTATACATTCACATTTCCCCCGACACAAAGCCAACCGGTCTTTCTCCTATTCAATAATGATATGAGCTTAGCAGGGTGAGAGAGGTTAACCCAATTTAAATGTAATAGGTTTGACGCGGCCGGGGATCGAACCCCCAGCCAAGCGGAACCTGAAGCGAACGCTCTACCACTGAGCTACTGCGTTTGTCTAATTTTATGTTTTTTTCTATGGTGAGGCAACTTTACATGTATTCTTGACACTTAGTGCTTAAAAACTGAGTAAGATATCTTATATCTTCTATAGTTATTAAGATATCTCATGAACATGTAGTATACATGTATATTCTTTTTCTTAGATATCTAATATTTCTACATACTTTATAAGATATCTTGACTTTTATGAGATTTCTGATATATTAAATGATATATCTTGATTAAACTGTAAACATCCTAGATCTATATATAACTAGATGTACGTAATCACAGATGTACATATACCCGCACTCAGCATCCCTTCGAAGAACCCTAATCAAACATGCACAATGGTATTTGAAAAAAATATATCTTTAA
>JAUMGZ010223036.1:0-11372 GCA_032359645.1 Pododesmus macrochisma
GCTTCATTATTTGACGCAGTTATTGTTTGTTTGTCAATGCCTCTCGTTCTGTTGATCCTATTCATACTGTTTTTTTTATTACACTTAACAACTTTAAAAACGCAGCACTATTTGAATTTCAATATTTCGGTTAAAACCCGTAAAATGTAAAATGAAACGAAATATATCATCTTTGTACAAGGTAACTTAACCATTCCAATCGTTTGCACTCACATTTTGTCAGCAGTATAGTTATTTACTTTGCTCTGCACGTTTTGCCGAAGTTGTGTTGTCTATGAGACGTCGGTGCACAGCATGTCTTGCAGCTAATGGGTCATACACACGATATTGAATTTTGAGAACTCACTGTTTTCACCTAGTGACTTTGTAATTGTCGTAAAATACGTTAATTGTTATCTATTGAAGTGAAATTCCCACAGATGATGTCTACGAAATTGATTATTTATTCCATATTTCATAAAAATATTTTATCATATTCAGTGTTAAAACCATCAAAATATGACTGGTGCGTTTTTAAAGTTGTTGAGTGTATGTTTCATTATAGTATACTGTCATATCTGCTGCAGTGTGTGTTCATGACTTATTTCTCCCTGTCAAACTATATTTATTGCTTTGCTAACATGATACCGTTCCTGTTAATGCTTTTCCCCCTTTACTCTTTCGTCAAGATATTAGTGAGCATTTCTAATGGTGACAAGTGTTTCTCTTTGTAACGGTAATCATAAAACCGAAATGACACGGAAACATCGCGATGGGTGACACATGTGTAGCCAGAAACGCTAATTCAATCGCGAGCACCTGGTTTCGATTCTAGTTTTTGAACAGAAGTTCGTGACATTTCCTTGTTTAGATAATACTGGTTTTTTGTTCTTTTTTCTGTGTGCGTCCCGTGTTTTCCTTTTATATTTCCATGTCCATGGACTGACGGCTTTTGAATATTTTCTTGGTTTTTCGTATTTTACTACTTCTGTAATGTTGTAAGATTGATGCCTCGAGATTTTTTTTTAAATACATATTTGATATCCAATATCGTCATCCCAATTAACAACTCTTAAATATCAGTATTAGTATGGGACTTTAAAGCTTGGAAGCATGGCATCTGAATCATAAGGACTGACGAACAAAGAAAACGCAAAAATTAACCAAACGATATAATTGGTTAAGTTTAGATTGTTGTTAGCCCTTTACCTTGGACTATTACACAGTCACATACACTGAATTTGTTTGTTTGTTTCATTAGGGTTTAACGCCCCTTTCAACATCTAAGGTCATATCGAGACGGTGCCTGCTTGTGACAGTGCGCACTGATGGCGACTTTATAGTGCTGTCTCACTGAAATATCACGCCACAGACACATTGACGTGATACCTCACTCGGTCACAGTATACTGACACCGAGCCAACCAGCCAACCCATTATTGCTACGTTTTTAGCAGGGAGCGAGGAGAGTGCCCAAACCTAACGCCTTGAGTTGTGACGCCACCGGGATTCGATCCAGCGAGCCGCCGGTGTATTGAACTGACTACGGCGCTATATAACGTTTATGCCCCGATGGATCTTTTTTCAGTAGTAAGAATTGGTAATGTTGATGCCGAATGAATAAAGATAACAAGCCTCTTCTGGGGATCTTTAAGTTATTTTTCAAATTTACTCTATTTCGTTTAATGCGTGTGGGCGTCTTTTGACAGGGTTGTTCTTAACTGTGTGTACTACGGATTGTCCTTGAATATTGGGAAGATTGGACATGACGTTTACACAGACTTTGTAATAGCTGCTGCACTTGAAGCAATTGCTTATTTAATTTGCTTTGTGATCAATACAAGACTGGGTCGTAAATTTGTCAACGTTTCTGGTTTTGCATTGGCTGGTTTTGGATGTCTTTCGTCAATGTTCTCAATGCGTTATTTATCAAAAGGTAAGACTTGACTTATCAATTAGTTCTCCATCCAACAACAATCTTTACTCGAAAATATACGTGTAAATAGACATGTTGATGCTCAATCAAACTCTTTAAATGGACTGGTATTTTATATGTTGCAACTGATAGTTTACAAACAGGGTCAAAACTGTGAAGCGTACACCAAACTTGAAATATGTCAATTAACATTTATCCCTTACAGATAGTAACTTCACATGGTTAACGACAGCTCTATCCTCCATTGGAAGATTCGGAATCTCTATGGTATTTGGTGCAATCTTTATATATACTGGTGAACTGGTGCCAACAACGACACGGAGCTTTGGGTTAGCAGCGTGTGGAATAACGGGAAGACTTGGTGGCGTAGTGGCACCATATATAGCAGACTTGGTGAGGATCACTTGTAATACCCCGACCAATACAGACGAAAGAGCAATACATCTACAAATTTTGTTCCCTGTGCTTGACACCTCTTCGTGGTAGGGAGGTTCGAGTATCTCGATGACATGGAGAGTTATGCTCTGATAGGGTCACCCAATTTAAACAGGTTGAAGGGTAGAGGCTAGAAAAAGATCTGCACGTCCTTCGGAGGAAACGCTAAGCTGTCGGCCCCGTGTACAGAGATGTTTAACCCCCTAGCACGAACAAGATCCCAATGTAAAGTTCGATAGATGAGTGGGCGGAGACGCGGTTACATGGGTTAAATCTAACTTCTGAACTTTCCCTATGGCTTTAATTTTCTCTTCTTGCCCTATTTGTTGATTTTGCTCCTTTGGTCTTGTGACACGATGTCGGTGAAATACTATAGAAGTGACGTTTAGCTCTTATTAAACAAACAAATAATTCTTTGGCGGAAATACTCATCACTTTTTTAAGGTCAAAATACATTCAATATGTTTCCGAGCTCGCCAGATTTGACCGAGATGTTGTTATTTTTAAAATAAAATAATCGAGGGCTCATTTGAATGCCCACTTTTAACAAAATCTTCTTAAAAACAAATAGTAAATCGAAAAACCAAGACGATATTCTTAGACCGTAAGTCAATGGACATCGGAAAACAACAAGAAAACGTTGGACGCACACAGAAAAATGAACCAAATATACATTTATTAACTAAAAAATGGAAACATCACGAACTTCTATTAAATCACTAGAAGCGAAACCAGGTGCTCGCGATATGGTAAGCGTTTCCTGCTACACATGTGTCACCCGCCGCGATGCTAGCGTGTCATTCCGGTGTATGTAAACCTTATCCACTATTTAAAAAGGAGCAAGAGTCAAGAGTCACCTTAAGAAAAATTCATAAGGTATGGTGACGAAAGAGCAAAGGAGAAAAACCATTAACAGAAGAGGAATAGAAGTAGCAAAATTAACATTAAAGCAGAGCGGTAAAGATAGGGCGACGAGGAGTAAACACCTCCCCATACCGTGCATACTACTTGTTATATAAATATATATTTATATATATAATCAAAGACAGACGGACGGACGGACGGACTGACTTTGGATGGAATGACTGATTGACCCATTAACAATTAATAGAGGGTTGCCGAAATACGGAAGCCGAAATGTATATCAGTCAAGCGCACAAATTTAGAATACATGTAAGTATGGATGTCAACAGCAATCCTCTAGTGACAAAGTCTTGGTTGGTAGTGAGAACACGCTTTTGAATAATATATTAAATGATACAAAAAGGGAGGGGGGTTTACTCCTCTTCATCCTATCTAAATCGCTCTGCTTTCATGATAATGTTGATACTTCCGTTCCTCTCCTGTAAATGGTTTTTCTCCTTTGCTCTTTCGTCATCATAACTGTGACTTATTTTTATGGTTGACACATGCTTCACTTTTTAAACAGTGGAAAGGGTTACCAAACGCCGGAATGACACGGAAGCCTCGCGGCGGGTGACACATGTGTAGCAGGAAACGTTTACCATATCGCGAGCACCTGGTTTCGCTTCTAGTTTTTAATAGAAGTTCATGATGTTTCCATTTTTTAGTTAATAAATGTATATTTGGTTAATTTTTCCGTGTACGTCTAACATTTTCCTTGTTGTTTTCCAATGTCCATGGACTTATGGCTTTAGAATATCGTCTTGGTTTTTCGAATTTACAACTTTATACTTATGACAACGTTCCCATTAAATTTTTTCAAAACATTATGCTTTTGAAGCATACAATTTAAAATGATATCTGTAAATATTTCAACTTTTACTTGTGGATTTCAGGATGGCCTTAATCTCGGTGGTTTCAACAGAATGCTGCCTAATCTTGTATTTGGTGTGTTGGCGTTTGTGTCCGTTATTTTGTCGTGCATGCTTCCTGAAACACTGAACAGGCGTCTACCAGACACAGTCGGAGAAATAGAATTAAAGCTGAAAAGTACATCCAAACCGTTAGTCATAGATGATATGGAAATCCGTTCATAAATTAAAACCTTTTTTTAACTTATTTTTGTGTAAAACAAAGATATATAAGCGTATGATGAACATAAATCATTTGCTAATATAGGATCCCCTGCAATTTCTTTCACATGTTCAATTTTTCTTACGTTATTCGATATAGCATTTGCTTCCCAATATGACAGAACGTGGGTTTTACGTACCATTTGTTAATTTCAAAGACTTGCAGTAGCTAAATTCTGAAGGGTTTATCATATACTTTGAATATTAAAAAGGTGTGTTGACTGTGAATTGGAAAAAAGATTCTAATGTATTAATTTATTTTAATTCGATTTTAAATTATTTTGTCTATTGGTGGCACGATGCTTATAATGTATCCAAGATTATCCTTTATAATACTTTAACGTAAACAAGAATAAAACTGAGCTTCATAAAAATTGCTTTCTGGAATTGGTTCTTGATTATTGTATTTATTTGCTTATAACCCCGTTATTGTGCGTGGAAAGATAACAATCAAGGTGATTTAACAGGTTAACCAATTTTCGCATAAACTGTATAACGTTGTTTAGACGCGTATTTGTTGATATGAATGGAAAACAATCAGATATGTCAATCGATAAAACATCAGACGAAAGCTGAGTGTGGAAAAAACCTAAACATAGGTCCAACAAACTAACCCGTAACATGAACAAGCCAACCACGCTAAAACTGTAGTTGTAAATCATTTTTTGAGTCAAGGGTGACAACTCTGGCAAGCTTGACATTTTAAAAAGAATAAACATTTCATTTTATTGGCTTTAGGGTCAACTATTTTTGGTCAATCATACATTTCGGCGCTTGACAAACTTCATTTAGTAAACTACAAAGTCAAGGAAATAAGCACTTGCGACTTTTCTATATCGTATCATTTTTTGCCACATAACCTGATCAAGGATGAGTTACAAAAGGGGGAAACTTATTTAGCAACTAATACTCGTATTAGATTTTTTTTTCTAGATTTCTAGTAATAATTGTTATTCTTATAAAATGTTGACCTATGTTGAGATATGTAATACATTAGACGTTTTATTCGTTCGGCGACAAGATAAACAGACAGGATGTTGGTATACCTATGGGAACGAATTATGACCCATTTGTAGCCGTTCTCTTTTCGTATTGTTACGAAATAAATTTAATAATTAAACCACAAAAGGCGAACAAAACAGTCTTGGTCAATAATTTCAATTTATATACTTGTATCCTAAAGAACTGAATCTTGTCAAGGCTAACCAAAAATATATGATTTTGAATTTCCAATTGTAAATTACCCATGGCTCGACGGAGATATTCCATGACTTCCATCATACGACATTCATATTTCTCAAGTACTTCGTTATGCCCAAGCTTTTTAGGTGTCAATGACTTTTATTCGCGTAATATTGACCTTACCACCAAGCTTATGTCACAGTGTAATTGATGATTGTCGGAGATTCTATTGAAAAATGTCAACTTAGTATTTCCCAGTGTGTAACTAGAGGCATTTCACAACCCTCCTTTTATTTTGGAGATCTTGTTTACAAACTGAGGAGCATTAAATACAACCCTAACATATTTTCCGTTTCTACTAAAATGGTAAGAAAATTCCTTAAACGTAGCTTTAATCCTCTTATAGTGAGTCGCACTACGTGCCGAGTATTGGGTCCATTTTTCGCCTCTTACTGCAATAGACTTTGTCATAACACACCACCTAACAATACTACTAGGACTCGATGAAGGGCTCCAGTTGAAATTCTCCATATATCAAGAAGGGTGGGTCGTGATATATGTCCTTCTGGTTGTTAGTTGGACTTCGCGATGTTTATTATTTCTTAGCTCACACTGATGTAATGGTAATTACTTAAGCAAGCTTTTGTCGTGTTTCCCCTGACACAGAACTGGGTGATACGATTAATCACATAAATACGATTAATGTTGACATGAAACTTGGCAAACAGCAAGAATCTGCCTGTTAAGATTCAACGAGTGACATGGTCAAGTAGTGCACCAGGCAAGTTTGATCAACATCTGATAATTCTTTCATAAGATATCGTGCGGAAAGCATTCAGCCAATCAGAATGCAGCAGCCTCATTAAATATGCGCGAAATTCGACGATCATCAAACTTGAGTGTGAGACTTGGGTAAATAGTGCACCAGTCAAGTTTTCTCAAAATCCAATCATTCTTTCATAAGATATCGTTCCGAAAGCTATCAGCCAATCAGAACGCAGCAGCCTCATTAGATATGCCAAGAATATGCAGAACATCAAAACAGAGCTGGATACTTGGGTAAGTAGTACACCGGGCAAGAGTGATCAAAATCAAATCATTCTTTCATAAGATATAATGCGGAGAGTGTTCAGCCAATCAAAATGCAGCAGCCTCATTAAATATGCGCGAAATTCGACGAACATCGAACTTGAGTGTGAGACTTGGGTAAATAGTGAACCAGTCTAGTTTTATCAAAATCCAATTATTCTTTGAGGTGCTCGCGAAGGAGGAAGTATAAAGTGACTGCTGATGTTGGTTCTTGACTTGATTAATATTTTTAATAGAACCTCCAGATATCTTGATGATATACTGATGTACTGAATTAAGATAACCTCTAATCAAGGCTAACCAAGGCTCATACTAAAATCTACGATAAAAGTGACGATTTTGTATTTCAAAGAGTAAATTACCAATGGCTTGATGGAGATATTCCACGACTGAAATCATACGGCATTTATATTTCTCAAATACTTCGTTATGCTCGAGCTTGTTCAAATGTCAATGACTTTCATTCTCATAAAATTAACCTTAACAACAAGCTTATTTCACAGGGGTATCGATATCATAAACAAAGTAAAAGATTTGGCAAGTGTTATAGAAGATATCCGGAGATTCTTTTGTAAAATGGTCAAATCAGTTTACGTATATTATTATATATCGAGAAGGCTGGGTCCTGATAGCTGTCCTTCTGGTTGTTAGTTGGACTTCGCGTTGTTCATTATTTCTGAGCTCACACCGCTGTCATGGCAATTACTTAAGCCAAGTTAGTTTTTCCCCTGACACATAACTTGGTGAGTGTTGATTCTCCCATTTTTTCTGGCAGTGTAAGTTTGCTAAGGTGTTGCAGTTGTACCTCTGCGAGCACACTGATTGTTCATCAATGTCCCTATACATATACTTAACTTTATGTGAAATCTGTGATCAACCACTTAATAGTTACTGTTTTCAGCTTAATGCAACTTGGCTTTGTCTAATTTTTGTGTTTGTAATTGCCTTTTTAGTCCAACTGGACCAAAGGTTCAAGGTGGACTTTTCCCATACAAATCCCGTCCGTCCGTCCGTCGTCGTCGTCGTCGTCGTCGTCGTCGTCTTCGTTTTCGTCGTAAACTTTTTACATTTTCAACTTCATCTCCAAAACAAATGAACTAACTTCATCCAGACTTAATAGGAAGTATCTCCAGTGGAAGGGGGTTCAGATTTTCAACCAGATGGACGGTAAAGCCCAATGGGCCGCTTCTGTAAATATGAATATACGTTTTACTCGTTTAGATTTTTATGGACAATTGATGTGGGCGGTTAGTTGTTGAAATGATTTACAGCGCCATGGACTGTAGTTGTAAATTTTTTAAATGTATGTCTATACTTAAAGACTTCTAGTCTCATGTGGGAAGTGGGAAGATTGAGCCCTTTTTGACCGATTTAACCACACCGCCTGGTTTCGCACTGGGTGGCCGTCCTAAGTTGGTCCGTATTGCTTACTAGTCTTGAGGATTATTGTGATGAGTATTTTATTCCTTACATTCTGGTGCTTTATTGTTTAATGCAGTTATTGTTTGTTTGTCAATGTCTCTCGTTCTGTTCATTCCATCCATACCGTATTTTTATAATAGACCTTGATTGTGAGCATTGTGTATAGAAATGACGGTGTTTTCCTTGTATTTTCCTTCATTAGTTTTGTTTATTACTAATACATTACTACACAGGAAGAACGGTAAAGGTGTTAATTCATTGTCAACATCTTCGTATAAAAAGATGTTCGCTTCCCATTCCGCTTCATATAGACTTTATCTTGTACTTAAAAAATAAACTGTACGTACTCGCTTGCATATGCTCTCTTGAAAGTATAGTACACAAGGAATAATGTCATTCTATACAAATATGTGTCCAAAAGGAGTAAACGACATTAATGATGCGGATATTATACAAACGTCAAACAAGAAATCGAGTATATCACAATCAATCAATGCAAAACAAAAGGAAGAACATGAAGTCATAAAAGAAAACCATAGCATTACAATGATGTTTTCCACGCTAGACGAAGAAACGAAGACTGCAGAGGAAATAAAAAGCCCCAATTCAGATGAACCACTTGTAGAATGTCATGACCAGCTGTCAGCAACGACGAACGAAACAAATGTCACGTTAACGAAAGACGCTTTCTCCATAGACGAGGATGATGAAATTGATACAATTTATGCTGTGTTTAGTGGAAAGAAAAATGATAACTCATCTCCAAAAATTGTAAAGTTTATGAAATCCAATGAAATAATTGTCGTATGTGAGCTGGACAAATGTGATAATATTTACGATCCAAAAGAAGGATTCGAGGATGTTGATTGGACTATATTTCCACATATGCTAGATTTAGATAAGTAACGATTTATGTGTGTATGGACTTAATGTGCATGGTAATGAAAAGTTTTTAACATTTGTTGAATTTCAGTAATTTTACGAATTGCAAATGTATTCAGACACTTTTTGACAATCATTATGGTGTTTACATTCAATGTATGTATTGTATTTATAATTAGACACCTGTTTAAACTAATGATTGACGAATTTCTAAAGCCGTAAGTCCATGGACATGTGTAAACAAAGGAAAACGTAGGAAGAACACAGACAAAATTGATTAACTAAACAAAAACATCACGAACCTCTTAAAAACTAAAAGCGATACCAGATAGCGTTTCCTGCTACATATGTGTCACCCGCCGGGATGCCTCTGTGTCATTTAGGTGTATGGCAACCCATTCCACTGTATAAACAAAAGCATATGTAACCATAAGAATGTGTCACTGTTATGGTGACGAAAGAGCAAAATGTATTAATAAGTGTATAGATGTGTCTTATAGTATTTCATGTTTTAATAGAATGCCATTAGATGCTTTCATTAGTTCTCTGTTTGTTTGAAAATTTACTTTTAATTTTACAATGACTATAACATTATGCGGTTCTGAAATAAATCATTTAATATGCAAACAAAAATCTGTTTGTAATTGTAATTTAATGTATTCACATATGTCGTTGATTATTCGTGACAAATGCTCATTTGATATTTCGATGAATTTCAGGTTTAAAAAAGTGTGACTTGATGATGAAACGTTAACCTGGTTTGGCTTAAAATGCGCAATAGTATTCGTAGTGATTTCTTTTTAGTTTGATATGTGTGCTATGACGTGTATTGATTAAATTTCAAATGTATCTGTAATTAAGACTTCTTGTCTCATGCGGGAAGGTTGAGGCCTCTTTAATCGGTTTATTCACACTGCCTTGTTTCGTGCTGGGTCATAAATCGGTCCGCATTGATGAATAGTCTTGAGTATTGTTGTGACGTCAACTTATATAAATAAACGTCACCTTTGCTGATGAGAACGAAGTTGTTCGAAACACATGTCCAGAGGAATACGTTAAGAAATTCCTATTTTGACTACGCACACATTTAAAATTTTGCCTAGACAATTTTGTGTTATTGTTTGGGTAGGTTTTTGAACATTATCACCATTGCGATTTTTCCCAGTTTCCCTTTCGGCTCTATAGCTCTGATTCACCGAAGTCTTGTCTACTCTGAATTACTTTTCTCCATAGCGTCTATTAATGACAGTAGCTTCGAGCAAGATCTGGGGTTTGGGATGGGGTTGTCTAACACAGAGTATTGGCTCTTTCCTCTTATAAATGTTGCATTTTTGTACATTTATCCTGGTGCTGAATTGTTTTATTAGACTATGTTGGTTTGTCAATGTCTCTCGTTCTTTTGATTCCAATTTACTGTTTTTGTTTGTATATGTTTGGGGTTTTTTGATTTTCAATTTTTATTCGATTGGCACAGTATATGGATTTTTGTTTTTTTAATAACGTTTTGGTTTTTCGTATTTACTTCTTGCTTATGACTGTGTGTTCAAAACGTATCTACATATACTGTATTAACACTGTGTTATTTGTAGGTTCCTCATTTTGTATGCAAATCCATTGTTTGCTGTCACATCCTGGTGATGTTTGTAATTTTGCCTTGAGGTTTAAAATTTCCGAGATTTTTGATAGATTCGAACGATACCTGATATCAGTTATCATTAGTTATCATAAAACTGCTTTTTTCAAATTCCACAAATATTAATAGGGACATTGATGAACAATCAGTATACTGCATAGGTACAGCATTAACTGAGCCTACTTAAACTGCCAGTTATATATATAATATCTAACTCCACATAATTTAAAAAAAAAAAAAAAAAAACTACCACATAAACAAGACAAGAGGCTCATTGGGCCTTAACGTCCATCTGGTTGAAATCTGCCTAGTAGTTTCAGAGAAGTCGTTTAAAGACATAAATCTTGTATCCTCTTCCCCTAAGAATGCTTCCTGCCAAATTTGATTGAAATCTGCCTAATGATTTCAGAGGAGATGTCATTGGAGGGTATACTGTCTAATATACCACTTTTGGCTCCGTCCACCTGTCCCTTGTATTGCCAGGGACTTCATTTGTACAATCTGGTATCCCCTTCCCATAAGGATGCTTCCTGCCAAATTTGGTATAAATCTGCCCAATAGTCTCAGAGGAGATGTCGTTTAAAGGCAAACTGTCAAATTTATTCCTTTAGACCCCGCCCACTTGTCCCCTGGGGGGTTAGGGTGGTCATTTGTAAAATCTTAAACTCTAGTTTGGTTGAAAACTGACCTATAGTCTCAGAAGAGATTTTGATTAAGGCATACTGTCACATTAACCCCTTTTGGCCCTGCCCACCTGTCCCCTGGGGGTCAGATACTTC
>JAUMGZ010223047.1:0-11371 GCA_032359645.1 Pododesmus macrochisma
ACCACTTCATATAATGGTTGGACCACTTCATATAATGACATGACCACTTCATATAATGGTTGGACCACTTCATATAAAGACAATTATCAGATAAGGCAGCTATGGCGTTCCATAGTAATCTATATAAATTTGAGTAACCTACCTTTTTAACAGAGTTGTTTGGACAACTCCTACACTTTTGAACCAAATTCTGAGAAATTGACCAGTGATGTAGTCACAGCACTCTGAAGTTGCACGTGAGTTTATGTTTTCGATTCAATTTTATCATGGAAGTTACGAAATAGGTGTATAACTGATGTCTTGAAATACATAACTTGATGGAAGTGGGGGGTATTAGTCGGTCATCCTGGCGACAGCTCTAGACTTCACATTTTTGACCTCTTTGAAACCATGTGATCAATTTCAACTAGCATGCGGAGGAAATGGGAATCAGTTCTGTTCAAATTATGGCCTTGGTGTCAAAATAGGGAAAATGTAAAAATGTTCAACAACAATTTTCTTAAAACTAGAACTAGAAGTGTGAATAAGAAACATAGTTCATAAGGCATGACCTAGGCCGAGATTCCTCTGCCCTCGAACGAATGCCGTTTTCTAATATTCGATTTAGCCTAAACTTGCAATACAGCATATAGGCATATGTACCCAAAAAATTAATAACTATGACATCATTGCATCTACATCATTTGTACACAAATTTTACCACATACTGATTAATATAAACCTCATACCGCAATAAAACAATAGAGGTGCTTAAAAAGTAACATTCTGCAATAGCATACGACGCCTATTTGTTGTAAGATGTAAATATTTACCTAATATTAGTGAGCGTTTTCGTGTTACTAGCACCATTTTAAAAACGCACGAGCGTCACAAATAATACGGCTCGATATATTGCTTTCTGATGTCATTATACACTGGACACAATAGAATAAAGTGCATCCCGTCCTCTATTTCGTTCCTATTACAAAGCGTACATTTTCTATTATCTTTGTTGTATTTATGTGGAACAGATTTTTCCAGATAAATGTGTAGGTGGAATCCGTCTATAATGTGTTTGTACAATACGCATTTCGGGGATACATTAATCAAGCTCAAAACATTTTGTACAAAATTGTAAAACTGTAGAAGACAATTCCCAATGTTACATAGGTAGTGCACTATCTATTTCTTTCATTCAAGCCCTAAAGGAGCTAGATATAAAGATATCTGCTAAATAATAATTAGAAGCTGTTCTAAGTTACATATTATGAATATCATTTGTCTGGCGGTGATATGTAATGCTTTACCTGTGCGCCAGATGGCGCTGACACAAACGTTAAACCACTAAACCTCAGGTCATTTCTGTTATCGTTGACCACTATAACGTCTTGTTGTTGTCAAAATGAATGATGTCTCGGGTAAATGTTGTTATCTTTTATTTTACAAACTTTCCTGTTTTTAGTGAATAACGATTGCATTAGTAAAGTTGCTTATGATTATTCGTGTCCATTTACTGAATTCATTTGACCTGAACGGACAGTCTTTAATATGTCAGTAGTGGACAGTGGCCATTATTAGGCGGACACTCGCACTGTTTGTTTACTTTGAGCATAGCTGCATACTATTATACTGTAATATACATCATACGTAAACAGTTGAGATCAATATCTAGTAGATATAGTACGTCTCTTTATTTCCAGGATTATAATCCTTGTGTAAGGTCACCGTTAATTAAGTTAGTGGATCGATACTGCATACTTTCTCAACACACGCCGTGTAAGATGGCCCTGCGGCCTGTATGTTACTTTGTACTGAATATGCTGTGTTATACAGCAGCAAGGTAAGAACTATACGCATCGTCTGTTTTTTCTATACGTTTCCCCTTTCCATGGCGATTATTTAAGTAAAAACTTCTGATTAAAAAAAGGTAAATAAAACCACAAAAAACCCATGCAAATAGTTCTATTCAGTTTTGATGTTTAGAATGATATAATATCACTTTCAAGTTTAGTTCATCGATCAGATCAGAGTAATGATTGTGATTTAGATAAAGAATAAATATATATACATGTATTTCTGTTCTGTTTCCATTTGCTAATACGGCGACATTTTTGTTTTTATAACCTCGACAGTTTCCGTTGATTCAAGACGTCAATGACATACTGCTCGCGGCACTAAGCCTTTACTGTGTGGCAAGTCGTTTGGGTTTTTACCCATTAAATACAGATATCTCTATTTCAACAGAAAAAAGAGATATGTCTATTTGAATTAAATATATCTCTATTTTTTGTATAATTAAAGATATCTGTATTTCAACTAGAGATATCTCTTTTTGAATCAAAGATATCTCGATTTCAATGAGATATATCTCTATTTCAAAATTAATGTAGATTTCTCTATTTTAATTAAAGATATCTCATTTTCTAAATAAATACAGATATCTCTAATTCAATCAAGTACAATTAAAATTATGTCTAATTGAAATAGAGATATCTGTTTTTAAAATGGAGATGTCTTTAATTAGAATACAGGTGTCTCTAATTGAATGAGAGATATCTGTATTTAATGGGTAAAAACCCAAACGGCTTGCCACATTTTACTAATTAAGTTTTTTTTTGATAATATTACATGTATCATGTTAATTATATACACATTTTAAAGCAATATTAGCAGACCATTCTTAGTTTCTATGAATGCCATCTTTTATATAAGCATATTATTGTTTTATTTCAATAGTGGACAATTCTGGACAAGAAGAAACGATCAAATGAAGTCAGGCGGTACAAATATCGGGTACATATCTAATATTATTACGTATCTCCGTCTCTATAGTAACGTGATTTTCTGTATTCTTGATTGTTGTCTGTATTCTTTATTGAAGTCTGTATTATATATGTAGCATGTTGTCTGTATTCGTTATTGTAGGCTACATTATTCATTATTGTCTGTATTCCTTAGAGTATGTTTGCAATATTATGTAGATAAAAAATGTATTTAAATTCTTAAAAATGCACTGTTTCTCGTCTTTAATCTATCGTTTTGATAATGGGAAGACATAATTATATATCTTATATTTTATTTGAACAAGTTGAACACCAAAAGAGAGGTTTGGAGCTTATCCAGTAGGATTGTGGACCAAAAGTGTCCTCAAGAGTTACAGAAAGGCAAGCGTGGTACAAAGAAGGGTCACCGCGACTTATAGAAGGGTCACCACGACTAGTAGAGATTGCCGTGATTTGCAGAAAATTCAAAGCGACTTATAAAAAATGTCACTGCGACTTATAGGAGGGTCATTATCATAAAGGCTTATTGAACGGTCTGACCAACGAGAGGTTGTATAGAACAGTCATAAATGACCGACAGAAAGGCCATCATGGAATACAGCGGGATCATCATGAATAATAGATTGAGTAAAACGGTTTACAGAAGGATCATCATGACTTAGAAAAGGTTTATAATGACCTGAAGAAGGGTTATTACAACTAACAAAAGGGTCATCACGACTTATGAATGGACATAATAATTTGCAGAAGGCCCCGAAGGGTCATCACGATATATAGAAAAGTTAATCGACTCGCAGAAGGAACATCATGATTTATAGAAGTTTATGAATGACAGGAGGGGCCGCGGTGGCCTAGTGGTTAAAGTCGCCGACTTGTAATCATAAGAGCCTTTCACCTCCCTAGTTCGATTCCCGTCCGGGGCGTTCTAGTGTGAGAAAGTTGCCAGTGACTTGCCGTAGGTCGGTAGTTTACTCCGGTTTCCTCCACCAGTAAAACTGGCATGTCCGTAAATGACCTTGGCTGTTGATCGGACAATAAGCCCTTAATACAATCAAGCATGTTAAAGAAACTTGTTCATATATAAATGAAGTAATGCATGATTGGTGGTACGCAGATCCATTTGTCTTGTTGCAATGTTGTATGAATATATTTTTAGTCCTTCTGGACCAGAGGTCAAAGGTGAATTTTTTTAGACAAATCCCGTTCGTCATCTGTTGGCAACGGCGTCCGTCGTTAACTTTTCACATTTCCGACTTCTCCAAAACAACTGGACCAGTTTCAACCGAATTGGTAGAAAGCATTCCAATGAAAAGGAGTTTCAGACTTGTTCGAATGTAAGGGGATCGGTCACTCGGGTTAACAATTAAGTGGGGAAAAATGGACAAAATTACAAATAAACTAGACCTAGAGCCTAATACTTGCATATGTAGTAAGATTGGTGCATGAAAAAAAAAGTTTGTTCAAGGCATATCTCTTGGGTTAAAAATATATTATGCGTTGTTGGGTCAAATTTCAAAACTATAACAAATATGTTAACTATGTCAACCAAATGTGTTAGGAAGCACGCCAAGGGAAGGAGATTCCGATTTCTTCAAAAGATGGGGACTCGGCCTCAAGGTTTTGCCACTAGGGGGATATTGGGACATAATGGGGAACAATTTCAAAAATCTTCTAATGAACTAATCAAATACCGACAAATTAGATTACACATGTTTGATTACAATGTTTGTCATCAAGTTTTTTTTACTATAAAGAATTTTCTGTTGTAGTGAATTAAAATTGGTGAAACCTTATCAGTTTAATCCAAATCTATGTCGTTGTAAAGAGTTTGATGTTGTAACGTGTCGCTGTAAAAGGTTTGCTGTTGTAAAGAGTCGTTGTAAAGAGTTTGCTGTTGTAACGAGTCGTTGTAAAGAGTTTGCTGTTGTGACGTGTCGTTGTAAAGACTTTGCTGTTGTAACGTGTCATTATTGTAAAGAGACGACTCTATATGCCTGTTTCAACAAGTGGACATTAAGGCCCAGTGGGGCCCTTGTTTTGTTTTTTAAAATGCTCAAGTATCTACTTTTTGTGATTATAACAAAACAAAATTGTTGTACGTGCAGTCAATTAAATTATGCTATATTGAAACTGAATTTGTTTTCAAAATATTGAAGTCTTTGCATCTCTTGTAATAAGGTGGAAAAGGCAATTTAGTAATTGGAGCTGGAATACTTTAATATTTGTTTGCTTTAGTCAACTTTAACGTATGGTTAATTGAACCCCTGTGCCTTACTGGTACAACCAATAACAAGTGGTGATCTATACTTATATATTTTAGAAAATATACCGGCATTTGACTTTACCGTCCATCCGATTTCATAGTTAGTATTCTGAATTATATGAAGCTGTGTGAACTAAGTGATCCTAGCTGCTGCTCAAATGGATTAATTTCAATTTATGTTCAGTTTGTTTTGTGTTAAGGACTTATTGTCCGATCAACAGCTAAGGTCATTTACGGATGTGCCAATTTTACTGGTGGAGGAAACCGGAGTACCCGGAGAAAACCACCGACCTGCGGCAAGTCACTGGCTACTTTCTTACTCCAACAATGTTAGAGGTCAACACGATGAGATACTTTTTGATTTTGCATCATATAACGGTATGAAAGGTAACGTCAACCGGACCTCATATGTTATAGGAGTAGCAACTTTCTCACACTAGGCCGCCCCGGACGGGAATCGAACATAGGAGGCCGCGGAAAGGCTCTTATGGTTACAAGTCGACATCTTTAACCACTAGGCCACCGCGGCCCCTCAATTTGTTTTCAAATGAAAAATGTATTAATCATTTAACGTTTTGGTCGTGGTTTATTATTATAGCCTTGGCATCTTAAATCAAACAACCTTGAATCTTGAAAACGATACAAGTCAGAAATCAAGGCTCTGGTGCCAGCACTCTGCACAACTATGTTCAACTTTAACCTCTAGACATGGTCCAATCTATGGCCCAGGGTCGTGATTAAGGGAACTTGAATCTTGATATCTCAAGGATGCTTCATGACAACCGTTCTACACAGATAGACATAGATTAAAAATGTGTGCTTGGGCCTATTCAAATGGAGACGGCACGGGGAAAGGGACACAACTCTCACTGTTTTGTGTTGAAGCGTGGGGACTATGGTGCACTCCTTGAATGGTCATTCAGGAAGAAAGTGTCTCTCATAAGAAAAATCAAATCTCTGGTACTTGTATTTCAACAGAAAATATTGGAGGTCATACTCCTTTATATAAGGTCGTGACGTTTGAAACCATAACCCCACCCTTACTTTCGAGCTTAGAGTCACGACATGTCTAAAGTTCGTTTTCCACGCCAATAGGGTGCTACATTTATACGCAATGTTTTCCATTTGAAGATTTTTTTTAATTTGAGACACATTTCCCAATATGTTAACGACTTCAGTAAAAAAAATTCTTTTAAAAAAAAGTCCTCAAAACAAAAAACAAAAAATGAACTATCTTCAAAACAAACCTTGCAATATTATGATATAGCATTTACCGGCATAAAAAATATATCAGCAAATCAAGACTTCAACGTTTAGATAAAATGTAATAAGACTTGTTAAATCTCGGGTAATGGACGGGCCATCTGCTGTGTTCAGCCTTGTGCTCTTATCTTAGACGGACGCCTTGCTCTCGAGCCTTTAAGGAGGTTGGTGAGTGCAAGAACAATTGTGATTACACTGAAATATACGTCTGTGACATTAAAACCAATAACACTCGTCTTACTTGGAGTGGGAAGGTTCGCATACTCAACCAGTTTGGTTGTTTCTCTCAGTTTTCAGTACGATGTATGCATGGTTGTGTGTCGCTTGAAGTCTATTAGTCAATCGTTTGATAACGTAACATGATTTAGCATTATTAATGCTGACGATGACGAGAACTGGGTTGTGCAAATCTGCTATCCAGAAGCATACGTTGACACCTTATACTTTAACTGAGCGTACAACTAAAGCTTGAATATGACCAGTTCTTTTTAAAAGTTAGTAGGTGGAATTCTCTTAATCCAACTCAATCCACCAATCTTTACTAGCCAAGGTTTGTTGATTCCCACTACGTTCCCACGCATGTTTTGGCGGATTGGACGACAAAAATCATCCATTTTTTTGTCCTAAATTTGATTGGATCTAAAATTTCTTATTGACCAATGAAAAGAACCCATCTATATTTTAGCCGTGTCTCTCTATCTAAGGTGCATCTTTGATTTGATAATAAAATTAAACTAAAAATCCGCGAGTAAATTTGTTTGTTATAACTGGCATTGTAAAACATATATGTGGAGGCAGACTTATTCAAAAACAAGTTTGAAGAAAATATTTAGGAAAATTAGATAGCAATTGAGGTTTGTCACGTTATATGAGTAATCAATGCTTCAGTCAGTTAAAAGACTCGCCCAAACTCGACAATGACTAGTTCATAGAACGATTTATTATGCTTAATCCGCCATGTTCTATGTGGACACGTTGTGGTATTCAACAGACCTTGGCTAGCGAAGATGTAGTCCATCAAGCGTTCTGACTTTCCCTTTCGTTTTATGGGTTTATATAGCAAATAGTTGTGCTCATTGTATTAAATTTTAATTGGAGAAAAAAAAACTAAAGTGGTCAAATCAGGCGAGGAAACACCAACGTATCCATGTTATTGGCATGGAAACAACGCTGGTAGGCTGATCGATTGCTTGTCCCATTAAGATTGAAAAGAAAAAAGAAAAAACGAAAAGAGCAAACACTTCATGTCTCGAAAAGCTTTCACATATATTGTCTTCATTGCCTTCTGTGGGCATGATATTAAAAAGAAAAAGTTCGTTCACCTGTGTGGTACGAATGTCGATAAAAGGAGTGATTGACCCTTAGCCTGTACGAAAAATATCTCAGAAAAAAAGACATGAAGAAAGACTCCCATCAAGATAACAGAAACAGATGTGTTTAATGATAGACACAAATGCAGGTGAGTTCTATATTCGGGCTATATCGATCTCCGATATCTCTAAAAGGTATCTTCCAGACAAACTAGCCATGTGATTCGACACACCAGTAGAGCACGATAAAAAGTCAAGTACGTCCATTTATCAAACGCATTACAGATAACACTTCTAAAGCGAGTGTTTGGCGTAGGAATTAAGTCTTTATAAAGGTAGAACAAATCTTTGATATGCTAAGGCTTGGTCACGTGTTAAGATTATTAAAGTGAATGCAATGGTTGTAAAATCGTTATAAAATACCGTGTAAATAGCGCTGTGTGTATGCTAGAATAATTTCTATGTTTGCTTTTACATGTTGGAGTTTTGCCGAAACTTATATGTCGGTCAGTTTGAAAATGTCGTTGCGCTTGTCGCATACGGTGCCAGGACTGAAATATTATCTTAACAAGGAAGAATTAGATTTGAAATCATACTCTTTATGTTGAGAAATGACCTAACATTGGTGAAACCTATTTCCAGAGATGGACTGGAATACTATCTTATAACAAGGAAGAATTAGATATATTATTCCATTTTTGATATTGAGAAGAGACTAAAAATTGTTGAGAACCATTTCACCAGAACCTTACAGTACCTAGGACTGGAATACTTTCTTACCAAGAATAGTAAGATTTAATATTCAATTTTGGATTTTGATAAATGACTAAAATTTGTGAGAACTATTTCATGACTGAGAAGCTTCATATGACCAAATCGATGGTTACCAGATATTGTGCGTAGAATAACAACTTATCTTGAACATTATATTTAGAAATGGACACATTCAAACATCAATCTGAAGCAAGGATTCCACGTGTATTAATAGATTGCCGCTCCTGAAGTTTGGTCGCTTTGCAAGCCACCCTTAAAGAACATTTACATAACTATCAGTGCTTTATGCAGGAACATTTATCAAACTAAACTTAATGAAAATGCATAGTGACATGTAATTATCTCTTTCATTCATTCTTTTGTTACATCGTTGCATCGTTTACAAGAGTATGGACATCCGCAAGATTTAAACAGTATGGTTGAAGATGTATGAAGCAACGCCCATCAGTAAGATTCTTGTCAGGAACATTTATTTATTCTAACAAATCAATGAGAAAAATTACACGTAATTAATTTTTTCATTCCTTCTTGTGTTGTATCGTTTACAAGAGCATGGAAAATCGCAAGATTCAAACAGTATGGTTGAAGATATTAGATGCAACCCCAATTCTCAATAAGATTCCTGTTCAAGTAGATTGTTCTGTTGGCAAAAACTGTGCTAATATCGTCAACGAAACAGCAAACAATCTTAGAAACGGACTGCTGTCGACTTCCGATGCTATTTCAAATAACTGTGTTGCAGATCCTGAAAATATTCACGAGAGAATAAAACAGATTATTTTAATTCCGTTAACAATTTTGATTCTGGGATCAAATATTGCAGTTCTGTCAGTTCTTGCTACAAATCGTAAATTTCACACCCCGGCCTATTGGCTTATTGCTAATCTTGGAATAGCTGATTTGCTAGTGGGCGTGGTTAGCATTGGAACGATGATTACACGTGGTAATGAAAGAACATTAGAACAGTGTTTGATTCGAATAGGATTTACCATTTCCTGTTGCGTCTGTTCTTTGTTATGTCTCATGTCAATCGCCATCGAACGATATATAGCAATAACATTCCCACTGGTTTACACCAAAATGGTTACAAAGATGAAAACCACCATGGCAACTGCTCTTTCGTGGTTTGTTTCGCTCGTGATTGGGTTCGCGCCTCTGATTGGATGGCGTGGAGAGTCGTACGGACAATATTGTTCTTTCTTGTATGTTTTGCCAAATGATTATATCATAATTCTGTTCGTGTCGTGCGTTTTAATCCCGATCATCGTGATGCTTGTGATTTATGGCAAAATATATAAAAATGTGAGGTTTCACATCAAACGCATAGAAGCAATCGAAAATTTACACCTAGAACGGCGGAAAACCAGTGGACTACTCGGAATATCGTCAAGGACATGGAAATCTATAAAGACTTTGTCGGCTGTTTTCGGATGTGTTCTTATCACCTGGCTGCCGTTTCTATTGACAACAGTTACCCAGATTGCATGTGGGGATAGAACATGTTTCCTTAAGGACATTGTTGGAACTCATCTCCTCCTTTTAGGTTTCAGTAATTCCTTCTTGAATCCTATTATTTATGCCATAGGAACCAAGGACTTCCGAGATAAGGTCAAATACATAATCGATCGACAGAATCGATAGTTTTGGAAATTAAAATGCTTAAAACAAATATGAATGTTTTGGCTTTAGATTTTACCATGATTTTCCCCATTGGTGTAAAATTGACAAAGTGTGCCATGGTGTAAGGCAATTATTAGAAAATGATTAACAATATTGTATATTCTTAAATACAAAATGGCATATATATAAGGGGTTATTTGGCTGAAGGAAAAACAGCATTAGTTGAACAAAGTAAAATCCCAATATAATATATCTTAATTGAGAAAATGACATTATTCTATTACAAATTTTCCGTTGCTTTTTGAATAATTTATTAAAAATTACTTAAATTTTGAATCGTACCAATTTGTTATTTCCCTATATGGAGCTAAAACAAACACTGGCAATAGTGAAACAATTGAATTGTATTCTTTAACTTAAGTGTATTCGTAGTGTTTTCGACCTGGGAAATAAATATTGACTTCTGACTTTGTCCTCGGTCAATATACATTAATATAACTTCCGAAGAATGCGATAACAGGATTTTCAAAATGACACCGGGTCAGCCGTTTTGCATTTGTTATTCTGAAAAAAATCCTTGCATATAAATAAAGAGTATTTACATGCATTGATCATAAAACGGAGGATTCAAGTCTGCCATCTCTTTAATATTGGAGATATCAGGAAAATCAATTCGTAATATTTGTTGGTGGCCTGTTTCAATTCACGAGTTTGTAGTTTTTTTTCAATATTTCTTGCTATCATAAAATCTTTTTGGCCTTACAATTTTGTACAGTTTGCGGTCAAACACAATTTTCATAATAGTGTTTATGATTTTCCCATATGATTTGTTGCTGTAGTTTATGGCAAGCCAACTTAACATTTATTCTTGAAACCAAGTTGTTCGAAAACTCCACAAGATATCCTATATAGTTTATACGATATCTCATATAGTTTATAGAAACCTCAGAAAGTACAAAAGATATCTTATAAAGTATATAATTAAACCTCAAAAAGTACAAAAGATGTCTTATAAAGTATATAAATAAGATAATTAAGATATCTTATGAAGTTCAAACTTATTAAATAAGATATTAGAGTTATACATATGTCATTTTATAAGATATCTCTTTCCATATCTAAGTTATTTTATATCTTTTTTTATGAAATCTTGTTTTTAGAATAAATGTTCAGTTGGCTTGCCATATTTACTAAGTTATAAGCTCCTTTTAAAAAGTGACCCGCGTAGAAAACCTACCCGGGGGGGGTCATTTTTCTACGATAGAAATCTTACCCGGGGGTCATTTTTCTACGTAGAAATCCTACCCGGGGTCATTTCTCTACGTAGAAATCCTACCCGGGCCGTAGAATACATACCCCCTGACTATTTATTTTTACTC
>JAUMGZ010223058.1:0-11371 GCA_032359645.1 Pododesmus macrochisma
CTTAATAACAGTTTTTCATTGTTGGGGTACTTCTATTTTTGTAGAAACATTTTCTCTGTAACAGACTCTTTCCATAATGTTCACTTTTTATTTGTAGGTAGCTATATACCATGTCACAACACACTCATGTTTTTGCATAAAATCCATACCTATAGCCCCATCTATGCTAAGAGCAGCAACTATCGTTCCTTGTTTACAACAAAAATTATCTACTATTATCTCAGAGGCGACAATACCTTTTGCATTTAAGGGAGCAGTCCTCAGTGTTGCAGTAAATGGCCATGGGGGGATTTTTAAATTATTAAATATTGAAAGGTTTTTATTGTCGTGGACTCTTTATGTTGGCAACTAAAGGTCTGAAATTGCCTTACATGTCTTCGTGAAGAAGTAATGGACATTTTGATATACAACACAACATGCTATTCTCTTACAAATGTATATGTGTATCACTTAAACAAATACCGAAACAAATAATCTGCTTTGTTGCTAGCTCTACAAGCTGATTTTGACCTATCAGTTTGATCTATGTTTATTTTGGATGATTTCTACTTTTGACCTTGTACACTTTTCACAGAGAATAGTCGTATAGCTAAGAAAATTCTTATTTTTATCAGACAGGACTGTTGGAAAGTATGCATTCCTGTCGTTTCAAGGGTAGATTTTACCGTGTGAGGGGTGGAAGGTCAAAGGGGCAAAACTATTTACAAGCTGACTGTAACACCACCATTTACTGTAAATGAGTTTTCCTCCATGAGTAGATTCGATCATGATCAGAAAATGTAAATATGTCCACACTTTAGACAAATTTCTAGTAGACAGGACATGTCAAATGCGACCGTTGTTTAGATTTTAAGATCAAAAAGCATAACTGTGGACTGCCCCCTACGGATGAACCAATAGCAGATAGTAAATCAAACTTGGGTGTGTTTTCTGTCACCGTTTCCCCTTTGGCTCTGTAGCTTTGATTTACCGAAGTCTTGTCTATTCTCTATAGTGCCAATTCACGACGGCTACTTCGAAGCAACATCTGGGGTTCGCGACGGGGTTTTGGCTCTTTCCTCTTAAAAATATCATATTTATCGGAGGCGTGTTTCAGATTGCATTTTTGTAGTAGTAAAACTAGGTTAGGTGTCTATTCCGATGCTAGTTGTGTCACGGTTGCACCTGATCAACTTGCAATTTTACGCTTCGTCCATTTACTTTTATTTCTATAAATACTCCTGCTTCTTTGCTAATGTTATTTAGATTAACTGCTTTCTATGTACCAATTAGTCTCGCGTTTTGGTCTTTTGCTTTAGAGGTACCACCTTCAGCCTTCTCTAGACATCGGGGCATTAAAAGTTTATTAGACACACATACAAAACATTTTCGTTCTTGTGGTACTTCCTGTTTATGAAATGTCTTGGTTGTCTGATTAGCTGGACCACGTCTAGTTTCGTTGTTCTGACGATTGAAATACGTCTGTTCACCTTGATATCTATTTTCTCTTTTCATATTATTAACTTCTTTAGGCAATTCAGATACTGATTTCTGCATTGTTGATAATAAATTTTTGATTTCAGTCATACCGTCAGTATTAGATTTTTTTCATTTATGTGGCTGTAGTAAGCGGTCTGAAATAACCCTGATTTTCTTTTAGTTTTCTCTCAGATTTGAGATAAGCTTCGAGCTCAACAGTATGACGTACTACGTTTGTTTCTCTTTTTGTGGGTCAGTGGTTCGTTTATCGTCTTCGGTACCATTTAAATTTAATTTCACACTGCACGAGAGTCGTTACCGTCATCAAATATAATTCCAAGTGGGGGCATCCTAATGATATAAATATTATTGAAAGTTAATTCTAAATTCAATCTGTCAAAATTTCTATTGTTTCGTATATCTAACATCAGATATAGTACTCCTATTCTGAGTAAAACAAAAAGGTTCATCACTAACCAGTAGGGTCCTCCGTGCAATAATTTCGTTATATGGTTTGTAAATTAGCCATTACATGAACATATATAGGCGGTAACAAACCATTTAGCATAATATTTTACAAGAGGAATAGTCTGTTACTTCAGGAATAGGGTCATGTTATGTATTTTGGTAGGTGATGCATGTGCCTACCACCTCAAATATATCAAAACGGTTTGAAATCAGATGATTAGCCATTTTTGTTTACCATTTTGGAACGAGAGCGGCATATAACATAAAAATACAGAGTGTTTTTAAAAATACTATTCAACACGAAAACCGTGGTGATTTTCAAAAGATGAAAGCCCATGGATATTGGAAAATAAAGGGAAACGTGAGAAATACACTGAAAAAAGAGCACAAATACAATTATTAACTAAAAAGGAAATATCACAAACTTGTATTAACAAAATAGAATCGAACCAGTTGTCAAATTCATAATATAGTAAGTCCAGCAGCATAAGCATTTAAAGGAAGCACAAAATAAATTACCCTCAGCTTATTCGTATTACGAAACGAAATATTTTCTATACTAAACTTGAAGTAATGTTTTTTTTTGAAACGTTTAATGTGTCATAAACATTATGAGTTGTGTTATATTTTTGTATAGAGCAATAATTAACATAAGTTGAAGTGTAGAATACAAGAAGTCAGATTCGTATAATAATGATGATGATTGTATTTAGAATTTAAGAAGAAGTACGAAATGTTTTTATTTCATTCTACTCAATTCGGTTACAAAGTTTGTCAGCAATGTGTTACAGACTATTTACAGAACTACTTCAACATGGTGCGTAAGACTAAATCAAATAAATGACTAAATGAATAAAAATGTCATAAAGAAATAAATCTAAGCCGACCCAAAGGAAGTATAGCAACTTAATTAGTAGTTTTGACGCAATTGACGCCACAGGGTTAAACATGATAACGTCAATACGTGTATATTTTTAGCAATAACAAGTATGTATGGAAACGTTATATAACTCACGGCAATAGTCACGTCAGAGGAAACTAACATAAGAATGGTCAGCCTTAGTAACCACTAAACCGGGATAAATCGGATAAACATCTTTGTAAGCCAAAAATTAAATGTGTTATGCTATTAATTTACTTACACAATCGTAAGACTTATTAGTATTAGTCTGCATCAAAATGTAGCACAATCCTAGACGCTTTGGTTAAAGTATACGTATACTTCTTTGATGATTAACCAAGATTAAACAGTTGTCGCCACGCTTTAATTCCATTATAACAATATTCATCATGTGCAAGATATGGGAACTCAGAACTGTACAATGTTCTTTTCTTCAATGTTCTTCGTTAAATGAACCTACTTTTAGTATCAGTCATTAATTCAGCATTGGACAAATTTGTGGATATAACTTACACGAGAGTTGTCTCTAAATTGTTTACTTATTTTGATACTTCATGAACGTTCGATTGTACATCCAGAACCAGTGTCAGCGAATCTGAATCTCTCGCAACCGTTTAATTTTCAAAATATTTGTTGTCGTGTTAAAATCTAATATTTTATTCAAGTTATAGAAAGTCTGGAAAAAACATATATAAATAAAACATTATGATTTGCAGCAAAGTAGCAAATTCGAAAAACCAAGACGATATTCTAAAGCCGTAAGTCAGTGGATATGGGTAAACAAAGAAAAAACGTGGGACACACACAGAAAAAATAACCAAATATACATTTATTAACAAAAAAGGAAACATTTCGAACTTCTATTAAAAAACTAGAAGCGAAACCAGGTGCTCGCAATATGGTAAGACTTCCTGCTACACATGTGTCACCCGCCGCGATGCTTGGTACGTGCCATTCCGGTGTATGGCAACCCTTTCCACTGTTTAAAAAGAAGCATATGTCACCATAAAACGTGTCACTGCAGAACACCAATTAACAGAATAGGAATAGAAGTAGCAACATTATAATGAAAGCAGAGCGGTAAAGATGATCCATCAAAGAATAAAAAAAAACAATGACCGCATTCTATATGTTATATTAAATTATATTATATAATATAATCAAAGACAGATTACTTGACTGATTGACTTTGGGTGGACTGACTGATTGAATTACTACAAAATAAGACTAAACTTTCCCGCATTTTTTCTTTAATGTATTAATCATACGTTACTTGGATGTACAAATAATTTTAATATTTTTTCATCTATCGTTTTAAACAAGAAATACCTTGGGATAAGGATATGCCAGGTACATGTATCGATGACTCGGACAGCTCTTCTGTCTGACATTACATGATCCTAGAAGGGTTATCTATGTCAAAGAGACTGACGAATGGAGGTCAGACGAAGATCTACATGTCCTTCAGAGGAGACGCTTATAAGTATTATAGCTATACAGGGATTTCATTCTGGTGGTGACTTTTTAATGAAGCTAGTATTTGTTTGTCGATAACTGTTTTTCAGTTGATCCTATTTCTTCTTGTTTTAAGGCAACGACTTTTCATCTTGGGGATAGAGAATAAATTTGAAAATGTAATCGCCACAAAATTTTAAACATAGTAAAACATACAATAAAGAATAGCAAGCTCCCAATTCTAATTCAAACGTTTAGCCGAAGCTGAGAAATGCAAAAAAAAACGTGTAGATAAGTAAAATTATATATTCTACACTGGAATACACACACTAACTAGGCAGTTGGTATATGATATAGTGACTCAATGAACAGATTCTGAAAATTTTGAATCTGATTTGAACTTCAAAGCTTAAAATCTCATTTTTATACCGAAATGACACTGAAATATCGCGTGGATGACACATGTGTAGTAAAAAACTTTGTCTTTTGAAATCTTCTTGGCTTTTCGTATTTCAACTTTGAATCATATGAAATGCCTAAAAAATGTCGAAAGTTCAGTCCAAAAATTAACGATCAATCAACACCTGAGAAGTAGGCAATATCTGTAATAATTATGAATGTTTACCGCTGTCGATTGGTTAAAATGTGTCTAACAGTGCAATTTGAAACCAATTTTTGAATTCATATCCTGCGTTCTTACAAATAATTTCACTTAAATGGCTACAACGCTTCATTATTTGGATATAACTCTCTATCCTTTGTCATTAACTAGCCCATGGACATTTGATTGCACCTTGAGTTTAAATTAACAATAATCCGGTGTTTTATAAAGTTGATGATATATTAAATGTGTGTTCTAATTTTCAATTATGTGTTAAGCTTTTACACGCATTATTAAAACAAAAGTAGTCAATTGGAACGAACTATCCCACAATCAAAAAAATGTCACAACAGACGAAAACACAACACATCTGACCATTAGACTTTGATTTCGTAATCAAATCTTGAATTCGAATTGATAATTGTTTTGAAACTTATCTTTTTCTAAACACTACTGGTAATATTATAAAACATAGAACTGATTCCGATTTTTTTTACATTTTTGACTATTGTGAACCGCTTGGCAAATTTCAACCAAATTTGATAGAAAGTATCCCCATGGGTAGCTGCTTCAAGTTTGCGAATAAAAAGGAGCTGGCCCAGTAAGGGACAAAAGGAGGTGTCATTAAGTTAATTTTTAAAAATCTTCTTACAAACCGATGCTCTTATTACTTTCATATTTGATTTGCATAATCATTGAGTCGACGTTGTTTACAAAGTTTATAAACAATAGGGGGTTCTTCAGTCGGCATAGGATATTTTTCACATCTTCTTATTGGCCGAGACGTATTCAACTTCTTGTCAAGAACCGTTGATAGGATTTTCACGAAATTTCATGTAGATGTTCTTTAAATGGTCCCTTTTCAGATGTGTGTCCGACGTTCCCTCACCCAATCTAATATGGCTGTCTTGGCTTCTGATTCAAATTCGATTCAATTCGCTGAGACATTTTTGACTTCTTATCAAGAAATGTTGATCGGAATTAGGGTCGTGCTCCTTATTTACATACACATCTTAGTGGAGTGTTGCATACTCAATAATGGTCAACAGCTACTGACTTGCAGAGTTATTTATTGCCCGAGGCTCTTTGTATTGACCATAAATCATAAAAATATTTGACTTGGATTACTCAGGTGACCGTGAAGGCCCCGTGATTGTTTGTTTGTTTGATTAGGGTTTAACGTCACTTCCAGAATATTTCACCGATATCGCGACAAAAGACCAAAGAAGAAAAACTAAAAATTGGACAGGAAGAGAAGCGGTGACAGAAACTGGAATCGAAAGGAATGAGCCTCTTGTTGATGGGGCTATTGTTTGTTAGTTAATAGTCTTTGTTCCATTTATCCTATTTCTTTTTGGTTTAGGTTCAAATGAAGGCGATTAAAATAAGAATTTAATTGAGAGCAAATCAATGCAATGTGCTTGAAAGAAGAAGAAATAGCATCAGCGGAACAAAGGGTATTGACAAAAAAGCCCAGCAAAAAGTCACCAGCAAAAAGAAATTAAAAGTTCTTAAAAATGACCAAGTAACAAGACCAAGTGAGTGAGGATATTTTAAATTAGAGTCGATAACATCAGAGTAAAACAGTAGTTTGAGTCAAAGGAGTAAGTAATCGATCTTATTAAACCTATAGAATAAAGAAACACGTATTCTGGGGTGCATGGTCTAAACAGAAAAGATCATAATTAAGGAAATTAACCCACGTAATGACCATAAAAAGACTACTGCGACTGATTAAGTTGTTCTTACACAGTTTTCGCCACAGGGGCAAATACTGTGAACGTCAATGCATGATTCTTTTAGATATAAAGGGATTTTTTTGGATAAAACATAACATTGGTCACGTACAAGGAACGTAATATATGGATGAAAGATCTTATTACCACACCAAACAGAGATGCATAAGACTAACGGCGTATTTACAAACCAAAAATAAAATTCGCCGTGCAGTTACATGTAAACTAAATCAGTACTGAGATGAGAAAAAACAACTTGACGCAAACGTCAAAGATATAAGGCCGCAACAAATTAGTTAAGACTAATGATGAATTATAGTACACTAGAAAACTGACGAAGTCATTCAGGACACTGCTTTAGGTTTATGTGAGTAATATCTATGACCTTTAACTTATGAACCCTAAATCTATTTGTCTCTGTTTTATCTTCTGCTTTCATGTAATTAAATATGAAGTTTGTGCATTAAAAATGTTCTCGAGTTATGATTATACTAAACATAAATGTTAACAAATGTGACTTTTTTACCTTCGACTGACCCTCCAAATGAATAACCATGCCATCTTCCTTTCATTAGTAATTACATTTATATATATACGTACGGACAAGTTGTTGAGCATTCGTTCCATGCTGGTAGACCAGTGCAAAAATCGCAGGTGTGGGTTCGAATCCTGGTCGCGTCAAAGCCTACAACGTTAAAAATAGACAATCTACTCGCTCCCTGCTAAGCGCTCAGCATTTCTGGGTAGGAGGAGGACTGGTTGGCTCGGGTTTCAGGATTATGTGATCGAGTAAAGTATTATGTCAATATGTTTGCGGCGTGATATTCAAGTGAGACAGCAATATAAAGTCACCATAAGTGCACACTGTCACAAGCAGGAAACGTCTCGATATGACCTATGTCTGAGTTAAAGGGACATAAAAACCCAATAAAACAAACTGCAATGTGTATGTATACCAAATATGATGCTAGTTGGTTGGAAAATGCTTTAAATATGGCATCACAATAATTTGTATTTTCTGCAAAAGTTACCACCAGTTTTATGGTTATGGTTATGCAAAATATTCTGCTTCAAGTTTTCAACATATTTCAGTCATGTGACCTTGTAAATTATTCACAGTAGCTCTTTTTGTAAAGTCTGTACGCCTCCTTACCACCAATTTATTGGTCAGATATCATTACGATAGTGCTTTTGGTTCTTAAAAAAAATCGTTCCAAATATTTTAACATACTTAATTTCTACACAGATAAGTGGTTTTACATCTATTGTGTGGCCCATTTCAGATTACCGGTTGCTATTTTTGTAATTTCATACCACGAAAAATGTTCATCTTGGCACAGATAGAAACGTATTTGAAAATGTACGATACATGTTTTGTGTAAATAACGACTTACATGACCTTAAACAGAGCAAAAAATATGTGCAAAATGCATTTCACAGCAAATTACCAAAAAAGTGCCTTTTTCAGCACACAAGTTGTGACAATGAGAAACATGCAAACTTCCACTGAACACATGTGCTGAAAAATACCATTAAATCAGAATTCATTTCGCATGGATGAAATAATTATAGACGGAAAAATAAATTATCAAATGGCAACCGAATCCTAATGTTGGCTGATCGAAAATGTACTTTTATTAGCAGAGACATCGCATGACGAAAACAGATTACTGGATATTTAATGTAAACAAAGCATTAAAGGTAAAGCAATTATCTCTGTTCTATTAGGAATTATCTACTATAGTGGGAGGGGAAACCATCACTCAGATCATATATAAACACAAATGACCAGTAAATGACCCTCCACAATGACCGTGTACTGTTTTATCATTCATAACCATATTCGATAATGATGATGGAGTGGTTGATCTATCGTGAAGACTGTTAATTTGATAAACGTTATTAATCTTTGTAAACGCCGGAATCTTATAATATGTATTAAAACATGTCCATGCCCCGGTCAGTAAAAATCAATAACCAAATCACTGCATGTACGGAAATCATTAGTGGAACTTAAAGTTCACGTGGCGATATTCAGTATCAACTGAGTTTTTCGTATGTTGATAAAGTAATGTTATTGGTAAATCAACATGCTCTAGCGGCGTTTGATAATGAAAATTTGTCTCAGCATTGGTCTTTTATTATTATGTGCAATATTGGTTTCTATAATCAAAGTGTTTCTTTCATTTTATAGGATACTGTCAAGGTTTTCTGATAATATTCCTGTAAGATTATTGATAATTATCTTCCGTTTATAATTCATCACCATTAAAAAATATGAATTGTCAAGGTCCTGTGATAGTAGGAAAAAACATGTTTTCAGATAAAATAAAGAAGAATGACATTTGCTTAAGAATATCAGGGTTTACCTTATTCTATTTTTAATACATTTTTAAGTATAAGATTGCAAAAAAAAACTTATTGCTACATTTAATATTGAAATCTACAGTGGATTGAAACACTGCGTACAGTAAACATATCAGAGAGTATAACAGCAGGTCCACGTCATACAACAACTCAGTTTTCAATATGTGTTCAAGGTAAACTGAATTTAAAATGAACAAAAGTCAAATTTGGGGAAATATTCAATTCGCATGTGCCAAGGTATTCTTCAATAAAGTTCTACGAGAAAATATAAAGAAGATAAAGGGACGAGCTCAACAATCAAATAGTGGGACAAATATGGAAAAAATAAGTCAGCAATTGTAGGGCGAATGGCATATGAATTAGAGGGACTGAAGACCAATGAAAACACCAAATTTAATTGATGAGGTAAACATGACAAACCAAGACGATATCCAAAAGACGTAAGTCAATGGATAATGCGCAAATAAAAGGAAAACGTTGGACAAAACAGGAACAAAAATACAATTATTAACTAAAAACGGTAACATCATAAATTTCTATTAAATTAAACTAGAGGTGAAACCTGTTGTTCGCAAAGGAGTAAGCGTGTCTTGCTTGCCTGTCTTTCCTGTGTCACCTGACGCGATGTTTCCGTGTAAACTTGGTATATGGAGGAAAATGTCACCATTAGAAAGGGAAACATACATAAAAAAAATACCAAAATTATTCGAGGCCAGCCATACACCACGAAACTTAACAGTTCATTCAATTGGTTGAATGGTGTAGTTACACCGGTATAACGGGATCCAATAATTCTCACGTATCCCGTCGAACCATCGAATATTGCACACAATGAAGTTAAATCATGACTCAAGGTCTTGAATATTCCTCTATAACTCTAACTAGTAGACCGTGACCAAGATTATAGGTCCAGCTTCAGAACTAACCCCATCGACGGCTGCTCATGAGAGAAATATTCGGAGGATTTTACAAGACCTAGACAATTAAAGCTTTCTTATTGATAAATGTTTCTATAAAGAAATATTTTTGTTTTATTCTGCTTATTTCAGTTACTGTATTTTCCTGTTTTGTATTCTCTTTTAGAACGGTCGTCCAATGACCGCTACCACAGATAGGTTTTAGTTTTAGACTGATGTGATATTCAAAGGTTGTTCAAGCTTTCAAGTTTGTGTTTCGTCCTTCTTTCTGGGCTATCCCTTTTGCTTTCATTTTTTTTTCATTTTCGGTTCCTGTTGCCAGTTCTCTTCCTGTCCTTTGGATTGTATTTTCTCCTTTGATCTTTTGTTACGATATCGGTGAAACATTGTAGAAAAAACGTTAAGCACTAATTAAACAAACTTACAAATTCAATCATTTTGTTTATAACGTCCCTTTAAATATATATGTTTCCGGCGGCCCGTCAGTTTGAAAGTTCATTCTGATGGTGGCGTTTGAAGATCTATTAATTGTGTCAATGTCGTTTCTCTGATAATCCTATTTTTTCTTGTTTCAGAAGAATATAATATTTCTCCTCCGTTCTTCATTGTTGCTCATGTTTATTTTTTACGAATTTCAGATCTGGAGAGTTTACTATAAGCTCAATTAAATAGTCCTCTCTCCCATAATTATAATCTCTATATGCGAATTTCTTGTTCAATCAATCTTTAACTTAACGACGTACAGAATGCCTATCAGAGTTGTACATTGCTATCACGGCAGAAAACGCACCATGTATTGATAATCGGAACTTTTGGACACCATGTCCACCTTCTAGTGGAAATTAAGATAAATTGGTGTTTTTCATAAGTTTCTTATCGAATCAGCGAAACGTATTGAATACCGGCCAGGAAATTACGGTGAGTAATAGAAAGGCACTTCTGTCTTGATGAGCGCATTATACCGGATTACACACAATGGCAGTCTGTGATTGTCATGTTATAGGGGCGGCATATTTGCGTTCCCCGACAATCAAAAACAATTATTTCTCATCGTGGTAAGCTATTGTTGAATTGATCTCTGTTCGCAACAGACTTTTGTGGATCTAAATACCAAAAGAATATTTATCTTTTTTATTTCATTATCGAGAATATAAAATTAAATACGGTGGCATCATCAGTATAACTAGGTTGACCTTTTGAACACTGACAAAAGGACATGTGATAGTGTGTAGCGACAGATAACGCTCAACACGTACACTCATATCTTGTTTACTTGTATTCACTTATGATTGTCGTACAAATAGAAACTAAGGATCAACTTCATTTGTTTATTTCGTTACATTGATTTTTGATCCTACGAGTTTGTATATTTTGCTTGAATTTGTTGTTTATATCACCATCCATCTTCCCTTCATAAATCCTATCTGATCTTCATTTATTGTATTATCTAAAGTGTACTGAATTCTTC
>JAUMGZ010223069.1:0-11371 GCA_032359645.1 Pododesmus macrochisma
GATAAGTCTTAATTCAAGGAAAATAATTATTCGGAACTAGCAATTTTCCGACATTCGGAACTAGGAAAATGACTGTAACCGGTTTCCGGAACAGTTGTACTGCGTTGACCATTTATTTGAACAAACATTGATTTGAATAAGTTAATGTTTAGTTGTTAAACTTTGGTTATTGAAATGAATTTAACATGATATTTAATAATACATTTATCACAAACCCGTTTAATTAACGAATTCCTACTTACGGTGGAGTTTGACTCATTTAATTCAGATGTAGATATCTATCTGCTTCTTTAATATGCATCTATTGCAAAGAGATGTTTTACAATTAAAATAGAGAAATCTTCATTCAAGTTAAAAATACATATATCTGCATTAAACATTCACGCATTAATAAGATTTACAGATATTTTGATATTTTTTTTCAAATAAGAGATATCTGTTTGAAATAAAGATATCTTTTTTAATTTTTAAAAATTCTAACACCTCTAATTATGAAAAATTTGGAGATATGAAATCTATGTATCTAATAGCAGATATCTACATTTTTAATTCCGTCATCGCTACTTCAAATGCAGATATCAGGTTTAAACTAAAAATATTTCTATTGAAAATACAAGTACATATGGCAAGCCGTTTGGATTTTTACACACATACAATACAAGTATCTAATCTAAAAAGTGTTATCTGTACTTGAAATAGAGATATCTGCATTTAAATTGTAGATATTTATATTTTCAATTATCGATTTCAATAGACTTGCTTACGCCAAAAGATTAAATAATATCATTGAATCCAAAGAAATGGCGGCCGTTTTGGGCGGAGTTGTGCAACATCTGACACGAATCTGAAACGGAACTATTTTAGGAATATCTACACCGAGATTCGGTAATATCTGACCATTAGATCTTGATAAGACGTCGTTAAGGTAAATAACTCAATCAACAGTCACACGGCGGCCATAATGGATAGAGTAAGGCGACGTTGGACATAATCAAAAAGGGGGCCATACGAAGAAAACCCAAAGCAGGTTTTGTCAAAATTACTCCAGAGTTGATGAGAAATCGAAAATGTCTCAGCCAATCACAAGTCTTGACGGCTGTTTTGATAGAGTTCAGCAATGCAAAACTCGTACTTGAAAGTGGGTCGTGAAAGCAACATGTTTCTTAAGTTTCACGGGAAAAGCCAAAGATTCTTGAAAAGAATTGGAAAAGGTCTCAACCAATAGAATCCATTGCATCATAATTTGTAAAGGTGAATATGCAAGCAATGTCTAAATCAAGTTTAATGGAAATCTGACAAACGGTTCTTAAAAAGAAGCCGAAAAGGTTTGAGCCAATCATAAGTTATAGTGGCCAAATAGGATAGAGTTCGACAGCGCCGGACATAACTATGTGAGACCGCCACGCAAGGGTTATCGCACGAATTTGATTTGAGTTCTTAACTCTTTTATGATCTGACTTTAATGGTAAATTAACCAAAGGTTGTTGTTAAGCGGTCGAAAATGCCTCAGTCATTGAATCCATAGCATGTTTTGCTTCAAATTGACCAATTGGTTTCTAAGAAGTCGCAAATGTAAAAAGTTAACAACTGGTGGACGGACGACAACAAACGGATTGATAAAGGAAAAGCCCTACGAACTTTATCCAGGTGGAGTAAAAAAGATATTGTGGGTGTCATTTATATATATATATATATATATATATATAAACGTCAAAGAAAAATTCTTCGAATAACAGTTTTTGAAAACCATAACGTTCTTGTTCTCCACTTTGAACCTACATTTTTTAACGTTGACGCACATATTTTGTTAACACAATCACGTTGTTTGTATAATTTAGGGAACCTTATTTTTTTATCAGGCCATTTGGACAACATATACTGAATAAATAATGATATGTATTTACTTATCATCGTTAAACCATATCACAAGTATTTATTACATTTTGCAATTTGGAATGTCAGCGGGCGAGTTGTTTGTAAACAGTCATATAGGCCGTGTCAACAGTTTGTTCATCGCCACTGATTCCAGAGGAAATTTGATGATGATAGATTTGGTTGTATATGATAATTAATGAGTGTTTTTTGCTTAAATGGAGCTTTTCTTCTTAACGATCTACATGCAACCATACACAGTGAGAGTTCAAGAGTCCAGTTGTCCGATGCGGAGTCGGACATAAATATGTTGTAAAGAAGCTAAAACTGATTTTAAACTCAGTCGATTGCATGAGATGATAACCAGTAATTGGAAAGTAACAAAATCTTTCATGTATTTTACATAACTTTAATACTAATTTTCTCAAATTTTATAACAACGGTTGTCAAATACAACATGATATATATGAACATGCATTTCCAAATATCCAAGGCGAATAATGAATCTTCATTGCCAAAACATGACACAATATAATTTACACGTGAGTAAATATTAAAAACCATAATGGCATTTTGAGAACGGCTATGATATTGTGAAAATAAAACAAATTGAATGAAAAGAGAAACAAGAAAGCTGATCCTTTGGATGAAGACAATAAGTGTGTTGTAGTCTTGAGTAACGGTATATATTCAAATCTAATATGAAGAGCTTTACCATTTCTACAAACTTGATGTACACATTAGTCACATTATCAATATAAGTGTTAGTACATTTTTTTTTTACTGTAAACAGGCATGCATGTGTTGTAAATACTGGACTGCTGATGCGTTGGACAACGGTTACCAAAGTCGGGTTTTAAATAGATATTACAGTGACTATGTACATGAAATAACTGACGAAAAATGTGATACCAATAAAACACTTCAACATTTTAACCAGTATAACACCAATTTTGCCTCGGTATGATTTTGACTTTGAACAAACCATAAAAGCTACGAGAAAATGCGATTTTATTCAAATACATAAATAAACTTTCGTTAATAGTTAGGAAAAATAGAAGTTTTGATAAACAATTATTTCCTCCATTTCAACATTTAAATTAAAGACAACAATTGAAATCATATGCAAGATGCAGAATACTGATTTACGTGATACGATTACATATCATTACATATATATATATAACAAACAATTTTACAACATTTTATACAGATTTTCCATTTAAATACTCAAAAAGTGTTGAAACAAACCAATCACCACAACTGAACACACTTAAGTTAATATTTTCAGCAATTATATTTCTGTTTGGGGTTTGTTATCACTCATGCTGGGTTTGGTTCGCATAATACTATTTGTGCCAATGTTTAATTTCTCCTATCTACAGATTAAAGTCAGTTTTCAAGTTTACATACACTTTTCTACAGAAACCATGTCTGTGGTTATGTACTTATCTTGAGATAAAATGTGAAGTTATTTCCTGCCACATTATCATGATGTGTCAGATGATCGCCGACAAGAAATACAATTGTATGGTCACTTTCCAATAATACATAATCTACTATATCTTCAGCTACCAATTAGATGAGATTAAAAAAAAACAAAACGAAAACACTGTGTGGCGTTCTTTAAATACACTTCTTGATATGAAAAATGGAAATGGATACTCGATAAAAACTAATATCTCAAGAATCTTAAAGATACACTGAATTGATAATGTGCAACATATATTATGTTTAGTAATTTATAAAACAATGTGAAGTCAAATGCAAAGGCTATATAAATGTATAAAGTCTTTGAATGTAAAGAAATCTTAATAATTAATTTTTTAATCATTGCCGATTACCGTTATAAAATGAATCCGTGCGTTGCTTAATCATATTTACCTCTCCCCCACACACACAACATATTTAGACAATGGTTTCAAGTCGCTATATAAGCTTGTCATGACAAAAATAGTGGATACTCAAATGAATGAATTCTTTTATTTTCCAATGAAATTATAGACAGATATGTTGCTTTTGTTCATGCTGACGTAAGTCTGTCTACAAATTAGTTGTTTTCGTTTATAAGTTCACATTTTAAAAGACGTCTGGCTTGTGTCAGCGTTGACGTAGTGCACCAATTTGTAGCTACAGATTCTGAAGAAGTTTTTGTTGTCGTGTTGATGAATTGTTTGTTTTAATATTTATGTACACCTTTCTTGCGATGAACAAGAAGCTTGTAAATTCCATTCCAACCAATACGTTGTCATGTTGCCTTTACCCTATCATAAATAAAAAAAACAACAACAATTAATTATAGATCAATGTTCTTTGTTCCTTCTTAGATAGTGTATTTATTGGTAGTTCACCTCGATTTCAATACTTTTGTATATATAAACAACTATAGTTTAATGGAAGTCTTAATTTGCAAACAGGGGTGACGTATTTTCTGAATCTAATTTCATATTAGAGCTATCGGTTCACACGAGCAAATATAGTGGATCACGTTAACTATCAGAAACCGTAAATTAGCACTTCATGACTTTTAAAACATAATGCTTGACATTTGCTGTAATAGCAAAAGTAAACATTAATTTCGTTTTTTCAATTATCTTTTCTGTGAATTTTCAAACAAACTAAAAGTGATAATGAATACCACATGTGATGCCAGACATGGTAAATCATTAGAATATATATGAATATATGACAAGGCCTTGTTACATTTTTTGTATCCATTTTAAATCAGGTACTCGGACAACTTATATTACTCGGGAAGGTTGAGGCCTCATTAACTGGTTTAACCACACGACCTGGTTTCGTGCTGGGTGACCTTCCTAAGACGGTCGGCATGGATTACTAGTCTTGATGATTGCTGTGATGTCGATTTAATTAATTACATTCGGGTGCTTCATTGTTTGACGCAGTTATTGTTTGTTTGTCAATGTCTCTCGTTCCGTCGATTCTATTCATATTGTTGTTAACTACATTACAAAAGTAAAAAGAAACCTATATTCTGTACGTAGTCCAGCGTATGATTGAGCAATGTCTAGCTACTAAATGGAACTGATATTTTAGGCTACATATTTTAAACTATTTTTCCTAATAAACAGTGCCCAATGGAATATGTCCGCTTATTATAGACGTTTAGTTGTGATAGTTTATTGTATTTTCTTAGGATGAATGTTGTTTTGAAAAAGACACATTCATTTAAGTGCAGACATAAGTGACTGTGAACAGAGTTCTAATAAGATTGGTTACCTTCATTTCAACTTCCCCTCTTGGTGTCAACTGCACTGTTGAATCGTGGCGTAAATGTTCCGCAGTGCTGTCGCTGATTTGAATTTTCCTCGCTGTAATGGAAACAACTAAAAGTCTGGAAACAATGTCTTCGACTGTACATGTAACAGAAATAAACGTATGGAGTGGGAGGCACTGTCTCGGGTCCCGCCACCCATTAAATCCTAATTCCATTTTGCATTTGATTAACTTCATGAACCAAAAACTAAGAGTAAAACATTAAAATTAAAGGTGCCATGTAACTATCACCCCTATATTTTGACGGAATTCATTTGTTCACAGCGTCCCACTTTTACACTACCATCCAATGCGTACGCTAGTGGAAGTTATGGATACTTTTTCTTCAGATTCAAAACATCATTTTGAATATAAATATGAAGTCAAAGTCAATATTAAAGTTCATCGGCTTGTGCCACACTTGCATAAATTCTAAATTCTACATATGTTTATAAAAAATAATTTGTAGCTTTGAAGAGGTTTATGTGTTTGCTGAAATGTGTTTTAACAAACGACAGCAAATATTTAATTGATACGATAACATTTCTAGAGTTAAGATATGGCTTTCACAGTAACCTATGTATCAATAAGAGAATTTGTTTGTATATGTTTGACTTCTTGTTTGTGATAGGTTTAAAACGTAAGTTTGTATTGTAAAACAACAACGATATTCACGTCATCATTATATTACCCAAACTCGTGCTTTCCATCCTTGACGACGTATTAACAGTATCGCCAAATAAACAATATCGTGGCATTTTTAAACCAATTACACCGGCAACACAAGGACCTGTAATATATGAAAATAGATGCGTTCAGTTTAATGAAATAAACGAAGCATTGGTAATGCAACCACCTTAAAAATAAAGACCCAAAAGTAAGTTGTGTTGTCTATGAAACTAGATTCATAATTAAGTGTTCCTGTCACTATCACAATCTGTTTACAAACAACAAAATGAGAAAATGACATCATCAGAAACAGAAGCCTATAACTAACCGAAACAGAACAATAACAACTAAAACTGTATCGAAGTCAGTTATCAACCCTAGGCTATCGATTCATGCTATTTGGTTGCGTGATTTTGCATTAGGAAAAGTTCTCTCAAAATGAACCCTCTTGAAGCAATGGTCTCAATGACCAAAACAACCAAACCCAAATCATCATTCAATTCGTCATGCAAAAAATCACTTATCTAGGATAATTCTATTCTATTCATTTATACACACATGTGTGTGTAAATTTAATACATTTGACTATACACTTACCGCTGTGAATCCCCATCCTTAGTAGTAATTGTCTTCCTGGTCTATGCTTAATGACGAACATATCTGATTTTCGCATAATAGCAGTTGCAAGCCTTGCAACTTCAGAGAAATGGAACGTATTTCGTTGTGGCAATCCCGACACGCACATATATGCGTCACCTATTGTTTCAACCTATTGGTAATGAAAGGTAAATGACCATTTGGTGTTTAACATTTAAATGCTGTATTGTTCTAAGGCTAAACAAAATAAGTTCTGCCCTCCTCCGACCATGTATACATTTGGAACATATTGTTTTATCTTTTTTTTTTTTTTTTTTTTTAATTTTGGCTCCTCGGCTTTAAATTCCCAGTGTTATGAAGCCATAAAGTTTTAATAAAAATCTTTTCAATATTGACTTCTTAATTTAAGAGTCATTTATATTATGATTCACGGATGGCAATTTGACCAAACTTTGATTCGAATATCCTAAGTTTACTACCTACTAAATATAAAAGAAATGGGAATTGAAGAAAAACTGCCTTTTCAAATTCGACCTTATGATTACGATGTAAACAAAGATACCTTCATTTCCTGCTATGAAATTTCTGCATATTATGAAAATAATAGCGACATGTAGGTCCACCTAAGTTCATGTATGCCTTTATAGTAACCATCTTAAAATAACGTTGCCAATTTAACATTATTAAGCACTTCCGACATTCTATTGATTGTAAGTAATGATACTACAGTCATGGCTGTAGCTTAGTTGTCGTGGCTACCAAAAGGAATAACAGTAGTACTGTTGAACGTTTTATTTCTCATCTGTCTGTAACAGACGCTTAATAACATTTTTGGATCTTTACAAGACAGTGTAGTTTCACATAACTGGATTACCTTATACACCTCATATTTGTCAATGACGTCATCAAAGCATGAGTAAAGGTCATTCAACATCTCAACAATCTGAAAATGAAATCACATCAATTTATCAACAATTTCAAGGTGATACATAAGAATTAAATAAAAAAGAAAAAAAAAGAAAACAATCATTGTTCAAACAGATAAAGCAAGACTGTAAACCCGTTAGTACTGTCTATATATACAAAAGGGCAGAAAAGGTTTTGCGTGAGAGAAGTTGGACTTTGATAATTATGTACATAGGTGTCAAAGAGCAATACACATCCCCTAACACCATGGACATGAAGTATAACAAAATCAATAGGCTCTGAGGTTTTGCCACCGACAGCTGTCAATAAATGACTAACAATCCAAAGTTTCAATAAAAAAGTAGTTCGAAATGCTTTTTCACCTGGTCCAACTTTTGATTTTTACTTAGTATTTGGATTAAGTGCTTCATTGAAATATTTATTCACTATTTTATTCTTTTTAAACACAGAATATGTGTTAAAACTTAATGTGAGATTATAGTTTTCTTGATAACGGATGATATATAAAACAGCATTACTTATATACAAATATACGAACATGCAATTTGACACATGCCTCCAATAAATATGATATTTTTAAGAGGAAAGAGCCAATACTATGTGTGAGACACCCTCGTCTCGAACCCTAGATCTATCTTCGTAAGCAGCCGTCAGTAATGGACGTTATAGAGAAAATTTATTTAGAATAGACTTTCGAGTATACAACGAGACTTAACAGAGATGGTCTTATGGGATTCAAATAAAGTACAACACAACACAGCGCACAGAAATGAGTATTAGTAAACACACCTGCATTGGTGTCGATTCTGCTGATAAAGATGTAAAGTGGACAATATCAGAAAACATTATCGTCACAGATTCAAACCATTCCGGCTCTACGAAACCGTGTGCTTGTATCTGATGAGCAATTGATCTGAAAATGAAATAAGAACACTTTGGTCGCAAGGCAGAAGTAAAGTTCAAAGAGACTATAGATACGTCAGCAGCGTGTAGTGTATATTATGGGGGAGTCGATTATTTTATATTAATATCTTGAATGAGAAACACTTTTCTTTAATACATTTCAAAAGCGTATACACAATAGAAGTTATGATCATGAACTTCATTTATAAATTTTCTATGAACGACAGATAAAGTTTATTTTTTATCATTTTAAGTCATGTGACTTTAAATATCGAATGTTGTCTTTAAAAATTGAAATGTGATATTTAATTTTTATTGGATATATATCATCGTCATTTATGCTAATAAATGGCAAGTTTTCATTTCATATTGATCGTTGAGTTAATTTCTTGGAAAATACAAACAGAGCACAACTCTCCCATTGATAAGACATACAGAAAGTTATTATTTGAAAGAGGAAAGCAACATGTAACCATTTTTGTAAACTGACAACTTTTATCATACATTGGGAGCAGGCGGTGCAACAGGTCCTCCGTTTTCCGTTTTTCGTGCAAGTATTGCGAGGTTCTTTGTTCTACAAGTTCTTCCAAATTGTTAGCATAGATCTCCATTCTTTTCAGCATATTATCGAAGAAATTTTCTGCTTTAACTCTGGAAAAATAATTGCATACAAAAATGCAACCTGAATCATGCCTCCGATAAATATGATATTTATAAGAGGAAGGAGCCACAACTCTGTGTGAATTACCCCGTACCGAACCCCAGATCTTTGAAATCATATAGATTTACTTTCTTTTTCGCTTCTTTATAATGACATAAACAATTAAGGACTAATTTTAATACCAAAATATTTGTTTTAGCTTGCCTCACGGATCAATAGCGTGAGCACAAAATGATTAGTATTATTGATAAACATATGTGTGAAAGACATGTACCGTAAAAGCAAAGATTTTATTCAAAATTAAAAAGTATCATCTTAATCTACGTAATGATTGATAAAACTATATCACTTAGGGGCTACAGCCGCTTTACGTATTGTAAAAACCGTATAAACAATAACCTTCGTCAGTCATCGCTTAGCGTTACTTCATACTATTTGTATTCTTCATTTAGTACTATTTGAAATTTATCATCCGGTTAATTCTTTTAAAATCCGATTAATATTCTTTTCTGTGTACGTCCCACGTTTTCCTTTTGTTGCCCATGTCCACGTTCTTACGGCTTTAGAATATCGTCTTGGATTTTCTTATTTACTCCTTTTTAAAAGTTAAATTTTATTTCAGTTTGAAAAATAACCGGAGATTACGAACTTGATATAAAACCTTTCACCTCAGGAGCACTAGAATTCCAATTTCAATCGTTTTCTGCCTCATTTCTCAAAGTATGACTTTTCGTGTGTATATTTGTAAAAGGCACATACAACATGTAGCATTATTGTTGACAGTTTTGGATTGATTTATAATCGTTCATTGGCAAGGTATAAGACGTTAATACATGTATCTGTAAAGACTCGATCAATAAGTGTAGATGCATATTAATAAATGCCCTATATTTTTCATACATAAAACTATACTTAAATCTTGATCCAATAAAAACACGATAATGCACAATGATTATAATTCTCTTCTTGTGTAATTTGCCCTAGATTTAATGTTAAAGTAAAATTACTTTGATTTTGTTATCCTATCTAACTCGTTCATTAATTCTTTGATTGATGGTCTCTCTGTTGGCTTCTCTGCCCAACATCTTTGAAGAAGTTTTTCCAATTCAGCTGGACAAGAATTCGACTCAAATGTAGGTCTAAATGGTGGTATTCTGCCTAATACAACCAGCTTTATGATGTCTGAAATCGTAAATTGAATACTTGAGATTATTGTTTAACAAATTGTTTTTCTCACACAACATTAGGAGCTGAAAAACATGCCATCGTTAAGTATGATATCAGCAAGAGACAAAGCACCAAGTCTTTGCGTGAGAAGACCTCGTCCAAGATTCTAGGCATAGCTACGAATCAACCATCATCAATGAGAAAATAATTTTAAATAGATAAATAAATAAAGTCTATGGAGCCCAAAGGACCTTACAGAGAATACAAAGAGTTTACTGTGTTAGTGGTACCTTGCACACACACACACACACACACACACACACACACACACACACTATCACTTATTGAGTCGGTGTATACAGCTTAGTGATAGATATGACTGTTGTAATATATGTTGGGTACCCATACTGAAATGTCTTAACATATTGTCATATTTATTATTTATAAAATACACCAATGTTTTCAGAGAGGGACAGAGGAAGGTTACTGGATATATTGCATACTAATGACCGGAACTGATACATGTACCATATTGCAGGTTTGTCATGTAACAATGGAAGACGAGTGTCACTAGAAGCAAGAATGTTACTTTACTTTGGGGTTGGCCGTGATGCTATAATTTATTAGAGGCTAGTAAGTATATAGATACATTAGGAATGTTTGGAATATATATTGGCAATAATTGAGAAGCTATTGGATAATAAGAAGGTTTATTATGGCCGGTAGGAATTATAATTCTTTATTTAGTTTTATAAATTTTCGTAATATAGTATTACATTCCGGATATCTTGTCCGTATTATAAGTGAGGTTGTTTCCCACATATTGGTGATTAGTAGCAACATATATATAGAGCATTACCAAAGCTCGTGATATCAAGTGTTTCAATTCCAAAAGGTCCATTTCGTTGTAGAACTTCGTGCATAGTGAATCCGATTGAGTAGATATCACTCATCTGATGCTGATGTATAGATGAAGGTAAAGCAGTATTATTTTTCAACTTTTCAGGGGCTGTCCAGAGCAAATCTAAAATAAACAAAACAAGAATAGTTATGCTCTTGTATTGAAACATTTCACATATACATTGTATATACTCTTGAACACTATTTATAAAAAAAACTTAAGAAGCAATATTGACAAACAACGTGGTTAAACTTAAAGGCGGAGTTGTATTTTCTGCAATACAAAAAATGCAACCTGAATCATGCCTCCGATAAATGTGACATTTATAAGAGGAAGGAACCAAAACTCTGTGTGAATTACCCCGTCGCGAACCCCAGATCTTGCTCGAAGCTGCTGTC
>JAUMGZ010223080.1:0-11370 GCA_032359645.1 Pododesmus macrochisma
TATGAGGCAGAAAAGTCGGTGTCAGTGGTGTCTTTTATCTCAAGTTCCGGAGGATTTATCATGTTCACGTAATCACCCAAATCTTTATTCTTCAGTGACAAAACGTCATCTTTGTAGCGAAAAGTGAAATTAAAATAATTTGCCAAAGTCTTTCTCTTAGAACTAAGTAGCTTTTGGATAAACTCTGCCTCATACGAATACATAAATAGATCCCATAGTAGCGGAGCGCAGTTAGTCCCAATAGGAATTCCAATAGTCTGCTCGAAAACCTGACTTTAAATTCAACAAATATGTTGTCGATAAGAAAATTCAGCATTCTACCAACATCGTCTTCAGTATAATTATGCAGTCGGCCCTTTAATTACAATGTATGTTTACTTGTGATGGTCTGTTTTATCCATAAACGCATGACATACGGGATCTTTGAGTCTAGATTATAGGTTATTATGCAGTATGGAAGTGTAAAATGTGGAGAAGTCGTATGCTTTAATGGATGATATGGATAAGAGCTTGTCTGTACATCTATCGTATAACACGAAAATATGTAACAAAAAGCTGTGACATCTTACATAAAATATATAGAATATTGCAATACCTATATGTACACACTAACCTACTCTCGGAATGGTCTCCAGTTTAGTTTGAGCCACTCGTTGTGTTTTTATTTTCTCGGTGGATCAAAACAACCCCGCTGAAAACATCACGCGTCTTACATTCGCTTCCGGAAGTTCCATGATAAAAGTAGAAAAACAATTTTTTTTCATAACACTTTGAAATAAAATGATAAATGCACAAATACTTTACAAAAAAAGTTACTGTTTTTGACAACAATGTGCCCTGATGACAACTTTTTAGTGCATGATGTCTCACCAAAATATCACGCAGCAGATACATTGAAATGATACTTCACTCATCCTATTTTTCACTCGGTAACATTATCCTGACAACGAGCCAATCAGACCTCCCCCTACATAGAAATGCTGAAATGCTTAGAAATGAGCTAGAAGATTACCTAATTTTAATGGCTTAGGTTTGACCTGGTTCTAGTTCAGTTCATTTGTTTGTTTAATTGGGGCTTAACCTCACACAAATTTCGCTTTATACTTGCCTGTAATCTAATTGTGTGTGCTTGACTGATATACATTTAGGCCTTCGTATTTCGGCAACCCCCTTTATAAATTATTAGTAAGTCAATCAGTCATTCCATCAAAATTAAGTCCGTCCGTCTGGTTATATATATTTTTTTTATTAAATCTTAATATAACAAGTAGAACGACGATAAAGGGGGGGATTTATTCCCCGTCGTCCTATCTTTATCGCTCTGCTTTAATGATAATATTGATACTTCTATTCCTCTCTAACGACTTGTTTATGTTTAATTTTTAATAAAACTGTTTGAGAATTTTGTCTAAAATACTGCAGTTCACATTTTGAACTAATCTATGGAACATGTCACAATTAATCGGCATCTAGAGTAGTTGTGCGCTTACGATTTATTATTTATTTCGACATTTTTTGTGTTATTCCCCTTTTATGATTTGCGTCTATACATTTTGTCTAAAGGCTGTTGCTCACATTATGTTTTTGGTACACATGAACACCTTTCTGCTTACGATTATTTTTTAATTCGACATTTTGGAAATATTTTCACCTTTATGATTTCCGTCTTTACATTTTATCTAAAAACTGTTGCTCAAATTCTTGTCCGATTTTTATTAAACTTGGTACGCATGAACACCATGCTGCGGTGTTAGCTTGCAATTTATTTTTTATTTCGACAATTCTTTGGGAGTTATTCTTTTTTTATAATTTCCATTTACGAATTATATCCGATATATTAATTTTTTACATTCTTGACCATTATTTGTGAAACACATGATAAGCACTCTGTATAGCTTCGCACGTTCTATATTTTCATTTTTACCAATATTTTTGTTTGGATATTCTCCCCTCGTATGGTTTCTGTTTTCAAAGTTTGCCTGAATTTGTATTTGTTGGGGTAACTTCCTATTGTCTGATTTTTTTTACTTTTGCACATATATACAACAGTTAAACTAATCGATGGAATACACTAGGCAGTGCCTTTGCTGGCGGTTCAGTTTTCTATTTGTATTTGTAATTTTCCCCCTTCTATTCGACAGTATCTATGTTTTTCGCAATTGCCAATTTAAAGGAAATCACAATCTGTTTAAAAGACTTTTCTAGCTCCAACAAACAAACTAAATAGTAGCTTCTTCATAGAAATGCATTGGTGTAATTCTTTGCTATTATTTTATAAAAAGTCATTTTGAATGTGTTGTTACGCTTCTCGATTTTAAATACTGATTAAATGTCAAATTCTTTGACATTAAGATAAATGTGTCTTCTTTGCAGGTGAGTTTTATGAGTTCGTTGATAAATGTTACTCCTGTGAATTCCGATGTGATCTACATATAGACCGTACGTAACTATCATATAACATTGATGGAATACATTCATTGACTTTTTAAGCTAGAGACAAACAACACAAAACTTTTGATAGTCAGAACAGTAAAAAGAAAAAGAAATTTCTTAGGCGTTTAAAATGCAAAATCAGGTCAAAATTTGACATATTAACATTTAACATACAATGTAGTTGACCGGTTGAAGGGTGTTTTTTTCACGATAAATAGAATTTAACCGATTTTTGTTCCTAACTTTTAATCTTTACATTTGCTTACAACACATAAGCCACTGTTGCCTGTTTTGTGCCGCTTGGCTACGTCCAATTTTCTTTTTTTCAATTACCAAAATACTTTTTACTCATTTAGATTTTAATGACAATTAATATGGGCGTTTTGATTATTGAAATATATACACATGACGACGCAATTAAGTGTATTTATTAAGTGTTCACAATTATTAAGTATGTATATACTTAAGGCTTCTTGTTTCATACGAAAAGTGGGAAGGTTGGGGACTCATTAACCGGTTTTATCAAACCGGTGGGCACAGTCCTTACTAGGTCCGTATGACTAAGAATCTCTAAGATTTCTGTGACGTAATTTATTTCCTTTTTTTCTAGTGCTGAATTGTTTGATGCATTAATTATTTACGCACTTTCGAAGAAAAGTGGGAATAAGTGGTTTGTTATTTGGGTTTATCGTCCCCTTTATCTCATGTATTGGTCAAGCGGTGTCTGCTTGTAACAAGGAGCATTTATGGCGCCTTTATAGTGCTGTCTCACTGAACGATCACGCCGCAGACACGTTGACATGATACTTCACTCGGTCATATTACGCTGACACCAAGCCAACCAGTACTCCTCCTACCAAGTAATGATCAGCGCTTAGCAGGTAGCGAGACGATTGCCTAGTTTTAACGTCTTAGATTCGATCCATCTTCCAGGGATTCTAGTACCAGTCTACCAGCGCGAACCGAACGCCCTCACGACAGGACCATCACGCTGGTAAAAGCGGGAATATTGCGATTGTGTCCACCGTCCGTCCGTCCGTCTGCATTACCCTGTAGCTCCTCGAACAGCGTTTGAGATAGAAACTTGATACTGTGGAACAGTAAATATTTTTGTATATGTATTGGAAAGTGCACAACACTTTCAGATTTTTTATATTATCCCTAGGTGCCGGTCCAGGGGTCGGGTTCATAGGGGTCAACTTTAAAAAAAAAAAAAAGTCTCATAGCATATCAATTCAAACATAATCATGCGTTCTACATTTTACAACAACAAAAAATAGCGTGTGGTGCTTAGGGGGCGGTTAGGGTACTTGGGGGATGAGGGGTTAACATAACTTGTTCTACACTGATTGAGCTAGGAACTTAAAACGTTGGGACTATATGAATAGGGAAGTGCGCAACACTTTCGGCATTTTCATTTGACCCTAAGCGGCCGGGCCAGAAGGGATTGGGTCATTGGGGTTAACATTTGTTTTTGAATATGGTCTTTTATCATATCGAATCAAACATCAACATGAGTTCTACATCTTATAGCAAATTATTTTAGCACATGGTGATCAGAGAGGGTGGTAAGTGTACTAGAGGGGGGTTAAGCCATCCACGCGGGAATATGCATTGGTGTGCAATTGACAACGTAGTTTTAGTTGTTATTTTGTCAACGTCCTCTGATGATTCCATATATCTTGTTTTTCAGTGATATACAGTGATATAATTGTACTCTTTAAATGGAAGTTGCAAACTTAACATCATAAATACCATTGTGTATGTTAAACCTTTAGATCTAACCGATTTACAAATTGAGATTATTACGTAGAAATTATATAAAATGTTATTGTCTTAATATAATGTAATTGCATGTATCATCGCAACCTTACAAACCCCCTTCTTTGGCTGTTTAGCTTTGATTTACCAAGGCATTGTCTATCTTAAATTCATAGATGCATTTTCTCTTAAAGCGCTCGTTAATGACGAATGCTTTGGAATTAGACCACGAATTCGGGTCGAGAGTGTCTCACACAGAGTATTGTCTCTTTCGTCTTATAGAAACTATATTTATTGGATGCATGTTTCAGGTTGCATTTTGAGTGCATTGGACAAAAATAATTGGAGCTTTCGCGTGCCGGTATTGCATTTAACTAAACACTACTGTAACATTTTTTTAAATAATTGTATATATAATTTTTTATAAAATATATCTAAACAAAATGTAACTTGTCTTGTATTTTAACAAATGAGCCTTAATGATATTTTAAGATCATACCGTTTTTTGTTCAAAACGTGGAGGAAATGCAATTTTGATGTTACCCATTGAAAAAGAAGGTACACAAATAATAGAACTCGAAGTGCGTCAGAATGAACTATACGGCATACCTTACACCGATGAACATGTTGTTATCAACTTTATTACGGCTTCACAATGCGAGACAAGGATAAGGATAAACTGTGTCTACAGTGCGCCTATAACAAGAATAGGATGGTCAAGCAACAAGGACGGTTCTGACATGAAATACAGAAATATTTGTAACAACAACTGCACATGCCACGAGGAACCACCGTGTCACAAAGATAAATCAAGGTACGCCTTTGTTCGTTTTATATAAGAGAATACACTACTCGCTAATATAACAAAGCTCACTTCTTTTTCAAATGTATGGTTCCTCTTCTGTCAATTATCATGGAACACTGTGATGTTTTGTGATCTGTTATTTAAGAGATACGTGTTTACTCCTTGAAACTTGCATCAATTTGAAGAACAAAATATAATGCAATACCTTTCAGAAATGTAATCGATGTTTACGAATTCCATTCAATATGGACCCTGTGGCTTCTGACCAACTAAAACATTTCTTCATATTGTAAACAACGGAAACATTTTTTTCATATTATAAACAAAAATGGTTAGATATTCACGGAACTTGAGTTTACGTTCCTTGCATGGTCCCATTTAAGACTTGTGTCCAACGTTGCAGAACTCCATTTGAATGGCCGCCCTGCCTTCTGATTGGCTGAAACATTTTCAATTGTTTATTAAGTACTATTGATCAGATTACTACGAAACTTGAAGTAGCTGTTCCTTGCATTATCCTCTTTAAGAATAGTGTTCGAAGTTTCTAAATTCTATAGAAAATGCCCGCCGAGGCTTTTGATTTTTTGAAACATATAACACTTCTTATCAGGAAATGTTGGTCAGATTTTCACGAAACTTGAGTTAAATGTTCCTTGCATGGTCCCCTTTCAGATTGGTGTCCGACATTGCCGAATTCCATCCACTATTGTCGCCCTGACTTCTGCTTGGCTAAGACTTGTTTGCTCTTTGTAAAGAACTGTTGGTCAGATTTTCAAAAATTTCAGATCTTCCTTACTTGAACTCTTATGATTTGTGTTTCTAATTGATGAACTCTATATCCAAATATCCAATTTTACAATCATGGCCTCTGATTGATTGAGACATTTTTCCAATTTCCTCTATAACTTGCGAATCCGTATCATGAAACGTTTGACAGATTATTCGTAGCATATAACAGAGCATATCGAGCTAGGAATTTTACTCTTTGATTTTAAGTTAGTATATACACTGTGCTGTCTTTGTTGGTTTTGTAAAAAATCGTTATTAAATCTAGTTGTATTGTTAATGTATGCATGAGGACGTTAAAATCAGTACGAATAGGATCAACAGAATGAAAGACATTGACTAACAAACATTAACTGCGTCAAACAATGGAGCACCGGAATGTAATTTATTAAATCAACATTACAACAATGATCAAGACTAGTAATCCATACGGACCGACTAATAGGTCTATTTTTTATAATATTTTATTAATCTATATATTCTGCAATATCATTTCTAATTTCAGGTACCATTTTATTTATCTATTTCTTTTAACATCGCCATTGTTTTATATTTTAAAGGTGTGATTGCAATAATTACAATCGCATAGAAAGGGAAATGTTTGAAGAGTTCAGTCAATACAACGATGCTGCTTCATGTGAGCAGAACAACGGTTGGATAAGATTTACAGAAGCAGACAAACTCCCCATAAGATTCTTGATTGTAGATGGTGGAGCAGGTCGACTTCAAATGTACTCTCTGGCGTGTACTGAACACAAATCAAGTGTATCATTACAAAATGGTATTGACTTATTATTAGTTGGGAATTGAATTAAGACGCATCAAAATAATATTTTGAAACTGAAAAGACAAATTTACTTTAAGAAAATAAAAATATAAAAACAATTTATGTTTAAAGAATTTCCACAAAGATTATGATGTGATCATCTGTGTTTTCGTCTTGAAAGCAAGAATAGGTAAAAACTAATTGAAAAAATGACTATAAAATAAGAAACAGTTACAGCATTTTAAACAGCTTTCTTGACTGGTTTGAACAAATTAATTAACATGTTATAACATTTGAGCTGTTGACAATTTTATATTAATTCACTTAACACGTTGAAATGTTTTATTTGTCTGTATATCTTACTGTCGTATTCCTCTCCCGTTCTTCAGAAAACGGTGATGGTGTTTTCAAATGTAAGAATACGGGAGAACGATACAAATCATATGTGAGATGCGTGTTAGATGTACATGCAACTGGCGGCTTGATTGGATGTCAAGATTTGACACAATTGCAAGAATGCGGTAAGCAGTAGCATTTCTCAGTTAATAATCAAGTAATCGGTGGTTGACTTGCATTTTCTGTCCTTAACTTGTTTATTCGTTTCTTTACTACATTTAATAAAACAGTCTTGAATAGAGAATTTTTATATAACATTTTCTCATTGGGATATCACGCCTCAAATATGGTTATTGGCACAACAAATGTATTTGCCTTCCTTTAAAATGCATATTATTAAAAGATTAAGATATACCGTTAACTAAAAATAAAAATGATTCAATAACATCGAAAACCTTATTCTAGTAAGAACAATATCGAATGTATTTGATCTAGAAAATGTATGCTAATAAGCTAAGCGAGAAGTGGCTTGAACCTATACTAACACAAAAGAAATCCACGGAATTTGTACTCAGTAGTAGTAATGACACGAACCGTTATATACACCTCAGCTGAAAGAAGATTTATAATTGAGGAAAGTATGAATCTTCTTTCTACCATAAAAAAAACTTGTAAGAAGAAACATGGAGTGGGGTACTAAACAAGAGGCACGTGTGGCCTTAACGTCCATCTGGATTAGCATTTGAATACTTTTGCCCCTAGCTAGGGTCACGCCTTGAACAAAGTTGTTTCTCCGTGTCCTAAATTTACTACAAATTAAAGCATATAGCCCCTTTTGCCTCCACTAGTTGCGCCACGTAGGGGCTGAGCCCAATCATTTGAACAAATTTGATACCCTTCCCCTAGGGATGCCTTCTTCCAAGTTTGGATGAAATTGCTAAGGCTGTTTTGGAAAAGAAGTCAAAAGATGTAAAATTTTAACATATTTGCTATAAATATATATAGTGTTGAACTTTGACCCCAGAATGCGTAACCAATGTTTGACTCAAGCGTCACGCCTTGAAAACTTGTTTCTCCATGCCCTAAAGATACAACATACCAAAGCATTGAGTTCTAGGCCTTCTAGTTTATTACAAAAAGATTCTTGATATTTGTCAATTTTCCACCTTTCGGCCCCACCAAAGGCTCCCCTGGGGTCCGAACCCCTTCATTTGAACAAATATGAACTTCCTTCCCCTATGTGTGCCTTGTACCAAGTTTGGATGAAATTCGTCCAGTTGTTTTGAACACGAAGTAAAAAATATGAAAAGTAAGCATATTTACCGTAGTGTTGAACTTTGACCCCAAAACGCGTTACCCAATGTTGACCAAAGGGGCATCCCTTGAACAAACTTGGTTATTCATGCTTTAAGGTTTGGACGAAAAGTCACACATGTGAAAAGTAAACATATGTGTTATAGTGTTGAACTTTAACCCCAAAACGTGTTACCTATTTTTGACCCAAGGGTCACGCCTTTAACAAACTTGGTTTTTCAAGTTACTACATACCAAAACATTAAGATTTATGCCTTCTTGTTTATTAGAAGAAGATTTTTGAAGTTTCGTCAATTCCCCCCTCCCCTTTTGGCCCCCTTGTGGCGCCCCAGGGGGCCGAGCCCGTTCATTTGATTAAATCTGAATCTCCTCCCGATAGGAAAATATCCTACCAAGTTTGGATGAAATTGGTCCAGTGGTTTAAAAGAAATCGAAAATGTTAAAAGTTAACGACGACGGACGACGGACGGGATTTGTACGAGAAAGGTCCACCTTAGACCTTTGGTCCAAATGGGCAAAAACCTGATGACTTTCATAAACAAAATGTCAATTTTAAGTCACGAAAGTTACAATTTACTTACATTTGTTACAACCATAATTCTGTTTGACTGTTTGACATTATCAATTTAGCTTAATCTTATTTATCATATTTTGATAGCACATTTTCGAAGGTTTCAAAACACCTTAACTAAAATATAAGGCATAAGTATCGTTATTACAATCTTTCTTAAATGCTAGGGCAGTGATTTTTATATAAACAATTAACAATATTGTTTCTAGCCGTAAATGACATACACATGATTATAAGGAAATGAAGTACCAATCATACATGATGCTGTAGCCTTCGGTAACTTTTTCCATGTCATGTTAAAACACTTTCCTTATTCTGGCATAAGCGTTATCTATTCTCGATGTGCTAACGATTGAACCCCATCTTGTATTACTTTTTAATTTTTTATCATTTTATTATAAAAAGGTGCATGTTATGTAATGTTTTAAAAGAAAATTGTATTTAAGTTATTTTTTTACTGTCATTTATTAAAATAATAAATGGCCGTTTTCAATTTCAATGATTGTCTTTGTTTAATTTGTAATACAACTGAGTTTAACTTTTGTATATACGCATCCCTAAATAACCAGCGGCGTTGGCCGTGAGGGCTAACGTGTTCGCCTCGAAGCTGGTACACTTGTGAGGAATCCGTTTCGCTGGATCGAATCCCGTTGGCGTCACAACCCAAGGCGTTAAGTTTGGGCACTCTCCTCGCTCCCTGCTAAACACGTAGCAATAATGGGTTGGAGGAGGACTGGTTGGCTCGGTGTCAGTATAATGTGACCGAGTGGGGTATCACGTCAATGTGTCTGCGGCGGGATATTTCAGTGAGACAGCACTATAAAAGTCGCCATCAGTGCTCACTGTCACAATCTATTATAATATGTTCTCTCTCATTGCTAATTCAAAATAATTCAATTCAATATTTTAGATAATTGTCAGTTTATTGTAGCATTACATACTTTAGTTAATACAAAATATGTGTTTTCCTTTGTAACGTGTTAACCATTGATGTGCTGGTCTTGACCGACACCGGATGTTCATTCTCATCCATGCAAACTTATAAGTCATGGAAGTCGTTCGCTCAGTTTGCATACCCTGAACAAAGATAGGAGATGAATCACCTTGTCTGACCGTCCGACCGTCTGTCTGGACGTTTTTGTTCACTATCTATGAAATGTAGATGTGCCCTTTCGCTTCTCGAATTATGTCGAGACTTAACCGTATTGAAAGCTGATTGGTTGTGAGTTTCAAAACATTTCAAAAGAAAACATTGGATTTCATTCAAATTTGCTTATGATACGTATTACCAAAACTCCCCGCTTCAGCTCGACGTTTTTGGTACATTCCGGGAATATTTGATTAACATACTGCATTCTAGTTGGTTATACGTTTCAGTTTTCGGGGTTTTTTGTGTATTTTGGAAGTAGTGCTTTCCTTACTTGAAGAGTTGTTATATGTGCACTGGCAAATTAAAGCCAGGTTATTCAGTACAAAAACCTTGGAGACCATATTAGTTGCCGGAAGTGTGTTTGTTTGTTTGTTTGTTTGTTTGTTTGTTAGTTTGTTTGTTTGTTTGTTGGTTGGTTTCATTAAGGCTTAATTAACAGCACCTTTAGCGTATTTCATCAATATCGTGACAAAAGACCAAAGGAGAAAAACAAAAGATAGAACAGGGAGAGAAGCGGCGACAGAAACTGGAAAACAAAGCAATAAAGATTGTTAAGAAAGAATGATGAGCACATGAAACGAAGTTTCCGCCTACTCTTCTATCGAACTTTGCATTGGGATCTTTATCGTGTCAGGGTATGAATAATTCTTGTACACGGGATCGCCACTTTAGCGCCTCCATAGTAGGTTGCTTCATAACTATGTATCCTTGTTAATATAATGCATTTGATTTCATCCTAGAAACTTTCCGTTGTCCAGAAGGCTATGTGAAATGTCCAGAATCCTATTGTATACCTATGCGATTTATGTGTGATGGTTACAAGCATTGTCCAGATGGCCTTGATGAAGCTGTTTGTGGTACGTATATACTTCCAGAGGAATACGTTTTAAAACAAAAGTCCTATTTTGACTGTGCACACATCTAATTCTTTTGGAAACACAACTTATAATTTTGTTGGGGGAAGTATTTTGTCCTTCATTACCATCGTGATTTGTATCACAGACTCCCTTTCTGTAGCTCTGTAGCTTTTATGTACCGAGGTTTTGTTAATTCTTAAATTATAGATTCATTTTCCGTAAATTCATGTTCATTAATAACGGTCGATTCGGAGCTAGACCTGCAATTTGGGAAATGGTGTCTCACACAGAGTATTATATTTGTGGTATATTTAAGTTTGCAATTTTGCATGATTACTTGTCTTTCCCAAACAATGACTTTAGAAACAAGAATTTCATAATGACGTTACTTGACAGTGGTTGCCATTTAATAATCGTCAAAAAGGAATGTTAAAAGAATTTCTCTAATTTTGGATTTCTATTATATATACAAAAATGCAACCTGAATCGTGCCTCCGATAAATATGATATTTAGAAGAGGAAGAAGCCAAAACTCTGTGTGAATTACCCCGTCGTGAACCCCAGAACTTGCTCGAAGCTGCTGTCATTAAT
>JAUMGZ010223091.1:0-11370 GCA_032359645.1 Pododesmus macrochisma
AAACTTAAATGTCACGTTCTGTTTACCTTTAACATCACGTTCTGTTTACCTTAAATGTCACGTTCTGTTTACCTTAAATGTCACGTTCTGTTAACCTTAAATGTCACGTTCTGTTTACCTAAACTGTTACGTTCTGTTTACCTTAAATGCCACGTTCTATTTACCTTAAATGTCACGTTCTGTTAACCTTAAATGTCACGTTCTGTTTACCTTAAATGTCACGTTCTGTTTACCTTAAACGTCACGTTCTGTTTACCTTAAATGCCACGTTCTATTTACCTTATATGTAACGTTCCATTTATCTTAAACGTCACGTTCTTTTTACCTTTAACGTCACGTTATGTTTACCTTAAATGCCACGTTTGTTTACCTTAAACGTCACGTTCTTTTTGTTTACCTTAAATGTCATGTTCTGTTCAACTCGCACGACACGTCATTTTTTAACCGTCAGAATCACATTATACTTTTACTATTCGTGGAACATTTTGTTTACCTTGGTTTTGTAACGTTCTATTTATCTTTCTTTTCATCTTCTGTTTACGGTTCGTTTGTGCCGTTCATGCGGTGTTCCATCTAATAACCGTTCTGTCATGTTCTATATACCGTTCATTCCATATTCTATTTACTCTTCATCACAAGTTCTGTTAACCTGTAACGTCAAATTCTATTTACCTTAAATGTCACGTTCTGTTTACCTTAAATATCACGTTCTGTTAACCTTAAATGTCACGTTCTGTTTACCTAAAATGTCACGTTCTGTTAACCTCACGTTCTGTTTACCTTAAATACACATTCTGTTAACCTTAAATGTCACATTCTGTCAAACTTAAATGTCACGTTCTGTTAAACTTAAATGTCACGTTCTGTTTACCTTTAACATCACGTTCTGTTTACCTTAAATGTCACGTTCTGTTTACCTTAACTGTCACGTTCTGTTAACCTTAAATGTCACGATCTGTTAACCTTAAATGTCACGATCTGTTTACCTTAAACGTCACTATCTGTTTACCTTAAATGCCACGTTTTATTTACCTAATATGTCACGTTCCATTAACCTTAAACGTCACGTTCTGTTTACCTTAAACGTCACGTTCTGTTTACCTTAAACGCCACGTTCTGTTTACCTTAAATACCACGTTCTTTTGACCTTAAAGGTCACGTTCTATTCTTTTACCTTAAACGTCATGTTTCTTTTGTTTACCTTAAACGTCACGTTCTGTTCAACTCGCATGACACGTTTTGTTTACCGTCAATATCACGTTATATTTTTACTGTTCATGGAACGTTTTGTTTACCTTTGTTTTGTAACGTTCTATTTATCTTTATTTTCATCTTCTGTTTACGGTTCGTGTCACATTCTATTTACTGTTTATGTCACATTCTGTTAACCTTTCCAGTAACCTCTCATTTACTGTCCAAGCCAAACCTTTTTTATCGTTCATGCCACGTTCCGCATACCGTCCAAGTCATCTTCTAGTGAGTGTTCAAGTCACGTTCTATTTACCGTTCAAGTCACGTTGTATTTAGCTTCTGTGGAAGCTCTCCATATTTGAATAAACTCGGCCGAGGTGTGCCGAATGAACATTCAAATATGGTCATAACAATGGCTGCCTGCAGAAAGTTTTAGACTTTTTAGAAGTCGCTAGAATTTCTAAAAAATGGATATATTTTTTTTAAAAGTGAAACGGCAAACTGATTTGAATTTATTCCTGTTTTTAAGTCCAGGTAGGTGTCTTTATGTGTTTCTGTCCAGAACAATCCAATTTCCGTCGCTAAAGTGAGGTGGTGTTCTAACCTTGTCCAGGTTGATTATCAGATGGCTTAATAGAGGGACCAGACAGAAGCTCTCCCGTGAGGCAAATCAGATTTGAAAACCGCTGGAGAGCTTCCACAGAAGCTACGTTTTAATAACCGTTCGTGTAACCCTTTTTCCATTTTCCTATCTTGTCTATGATGAAGAAATTAAAACATGTTTTTTGTATTAACACGTGTTTGTTGACAATACGTCAGTACCCTTACAGAACACTGCCATAGTCAATCATAATATTAATTCATATGTTCTCTTACTTAGGTATCGGACTTAAATTGCTCTTCTTGTCTATTTTTTTAAACTCTGAAATGTTCCTGATTACTTCACTAAATGCTATTGCATCTCGGGAGTTCAATCTATATTAAAATACACCATAGTATATTTAAATCTATGAGCGACATTGATTTTTCTGTTGACATCAACACCTTTCGTTAGTAAAGCGTGTGGATTAGCAATATTGTCCCGGAAATTCTGATGGAGGACTCGTGGAATTGATTTTCCTCCTTTAGAATATTGGATATTGTGAAGCTGTTTCTGATTACTCCCCAGAGAAAAGCCGAATTAAGTCGAAAGCTTGCTTAATTACATGGCTAATAAAATTGTTTAAGGCCAAACAAAGTCAATGAAATATAGAATACACAAAGCAGCAAAAACTTGATAAAATACCAATTCTAAAATCTGTATGAAAATACACTTACGAATTCTTCTTCTTCTTCTTCTTCTTCTTCTTCTTCTTCTTCTTCTTCTTCTTCTTCTTCTTGTGATTCTTCTTCTTCTTGGGGTTGCTTTTTACGTCGTGGTATTGATCACTACAATACGCTCACATTGACACATTTTGATCGTGCCGCGATTGTTTAAAATCTTAATATTTAAAATAAAAATTGCTATACTGCTCCTTGTTATAATGGATCAAATTTCATTGCATTGAAAGTTACATCAACTTAATATCAGATTAGAATTGAACGCAGAATTAACCATTCAGATTGTCTGGCAGTAAATTTGAAGTTATTAAACGTAACAACGTGCACCTGCATACTTTTGGTGTAACAATATTAGACACCCTGTTTACGTTGTTATCATGTCTCAGCCTTTGAGATGAGATCCGGGGTTTTTTTCGAACCTAGAAAAGAACCTACAGGTTTGGATACGACTCATCTCGGGACTTCTTTATCATTTATATGCATGTAGGTGGCTCACCATTTCCACAATAACACAATCAGTGTCGACATCGCAACGACAAAGTGTCACTTCGTTTCAGAACAGTGCACTATCGCGGTGTGGACTTAAACGCACTGCTCAAGTAAAAGGCCCGATACACAGTAAGAAGTAACGTCACAAATGTTTGAGCATAAAACCACAGGGCTTGCCCCCACCCCTTTTGTGTGCTTGTACCTAGCCCCGAGAATAAAACTTGTGCATGGCGAAGTGGCGAAACACTTAGTAACTGAACATTTGGTGTATCGTTTGCAAATAAATAAATAAATGTTTTATATTCGTTTGTAAATCTTTCTAGAGAATAAGTTTTTCGCAGACGACTAATTACATCTGTGTTTACTTAAGCAGCAGGTCACATAGATTGCTACAAATGCGACTCGAAGAACAGATCTGATCCATACTGTGGCGACCCCTTTCATCCAACATATAGTAGTCTTGAACGCAGGTGTCAACAGGGATGGGCGGACAGATTCGGCATGTTTCCGGCCAGATACTGTACGAAAATCATTGGCACGAGCAGTAAGTAACCTTAGGAATTGTAAACAAAATTGCATTTGAAATGCATATTTGTTAAAGAGGCCGAATGTAATTTAATTGCCAGAAATCTCAATAGAGAATTTCATTTCATGAATAGACAATGTCAATGTAAGTATGATATTTATTTTAAGCAAACAAAAGGTCGTGTTTCTGGTATTGGTTAAACATGGGGTCTGCTTTAAAATAAAATCTGATTTTAATAGAGTTCAATAGGAAATAACACAGAAATGGCAAATTTTCATACTTAGACCAATATTTAAAAAAAGCCTAGAACTTAATTCGTTGGTATGTAGTCACTTGAGGGCATGGTGAAACAATGTTGTGCAAATTGTGACCTTTTGGTTAATTATAGGTTACCAGTACACGTTTTGGGGTCCAAGTTCAACAGCATTCACATTTTTTCGACTTCTTCTCCTTAGCCAGTGGACCAATTTCACCCAAACTTGGTAGGAAGTATCCTTAGGGGGAATAAAGATTTGTTCAAATGAAGGAGCTCGGCTCCAAGGGGGCACCAACAGGGGGAAAGTTTGACAAAATTTCGAAAATCCTCCAATAAAAAAACGAGAAGGCGTAGAGCTGCATGTTTTGGTATGAATCAGGTTTATTAAAGGCGTGACACTAGGGTCAAAGATGGGTTAAGTGTTTTTGGGTCAAAGTTCAATATTGTTTATATAGCAAATATGTTAACTTCACATTTCAGACTTGTCCAAAACAACTGGACTGATTCCATCCTATCGTATTAGAAGGTATCACAGGGGAAGGGGGTTCACCTTTGTTCAAATGATATGGTACAGTCCACATGGGACCCTAATGGGGAAAATTTGACAAAATTTCCTAAATCTTTCTTCTAAGAAACTAGATGGCTTTGAGCTTAATGCTATGACATGTAGAAACTTGAGGGCATGGAGAACCAGGTTTGTTCAGGGTATGACCCTGGGAGGGTCACTTGAGGGCCCAAATCGTGAAAAAAAAATTCAATAATCTTATAAACTAGCAGTCCTAGTGCTAAATGCTTTTGGTTTGTAGCAACTCTAGGGCTTGGAGAACCAACTTTGTTCAATGTAAAAAAGTTTACTCATTAGGCCTATTTAGTCCAGATGGATGTTTCTAGAAATGGTAGTTTTCAACTGCAGTTTTAAAACCCAATACTTAACATGAACTGAATGCGGGAAGATATTAGACACTGGGGAGATGGGTTGATCCTCATTGGTTAATGCATGTCAGTCTTTCATAATCCATGTGTGGTGGATAAGGGTAGGCAGTTTGCAATATGATTGTCGTCAAAATTTAAATGGAGAGCTTTCTGATTTGTTTACCCTCCCTCCCACCAAATTGGACTACCAAAATGTGAAATAGGACAGGTTAATGCAGGATAAATAATATTGATTATTTCTGAGATAATGATGTGATTGTGACTTTGTATTTGGTACATTTGTCTTCTTCGTGTTTGGTGTCGTCTTGCATTTGGTTCTGTAGCAGAGTTTTAAAACCCAATACTCAACACGAACTGAATGCGAGAAGACATAAGACACTAGAGATTGGTATAACATATAATGCAAAATCACTTGCAGTGATTTTTATATCGGTCTAATTATTAATTTATCTTTCTTATAAGCTAAAGCAAGGGGGTGGGGGTGTTACCAGGCAAATGGTGATAATGGACCGTCTAAAAAGTAGAATTTTAAGCTAAAGACACAATTTTTGACACAAAATGCCTTATGATTGATCTCAAATTCAACGTTTACATTTTTTAGTAGCAGTGTTTTTTTAAAAAAAAATATGCAGACCACGTGTTTATATGTTATATCATATTCATCATATTATTAGTCTATCCAATCGTCTATTTCAATCGTGACTTTTTTGTTACGACATCTGACAATCAGTGCTGCGCAGTGAACTGCGCAATGAACGGAAACTCGAACCCGATTGGGCCTACTTTAAAAGAACACAAAATGAACAACAACCCATATTACACATGCTTCACATGAAAAGAACTAAACAACCAGATTGGTGTTTCAGCTCACCACAGTCATCGTTTATTTTTATGTGTCCGTTTTTAAACTTTTAACCTTTTTCTTTAAAAAACAATAAATCTACAAAACTTGTAGATGGTTCCCTCGATGTTCCTTTTCAGAAATGTGTACTTTGTTGCCGAACCCAATCCGATAGTGTTGCTGTAACTTTGATTATCCGAGACCTTTGAGAAGTTATTTCATGAACTAGTATTTGTTGCTGGCATGTTACCTTTCAGAAGTATTTGCTGTTGTTCAGAACTCAATCTCATATGAATGATGTGACCCCTGTTTAGTTCAGACTTTGAGAACCCCGATTGACTTTTAAAAACACGCTATTGATGTCATTTGCATGATGTGAAAAACGTTACCGATTCGATAAAATGTTGCTAAGATGGACTCCAATGGTCCTCGCATGGTCTCTTTCAAATGTGTGCCCAACAATTCCGATAAATACGTACCATATAATTATAATCGAGGTGTGTTCCGGTTGGCCTTGACCTTTTTCAAATTCTTCCCAAATACCGCTTGTCAATTTTTCAAAAATGTTGCTGAATGTTTCTTGCATGGCCGCTTTTAAAAAGATCTTAAGTGTGTCCGACGTTGCTGACTTCAATCCGATGTGGCCATGGTAGCATTTTATTGACTGATACCTTCGCACGTGATGTCACAGTCAGACATGTTGGAGGAAGAGCTAAATTGTTTTATCATATTACATATAACGGAGAGAAAAAAACGGGTGTAGAAAATTTGTGATAAATCCTGTATTCATTCACAAAATTTCATGAAATTAATATATTTGAGAAGAATAAAAATCATGCTTTACAACCATGTTAAATAAAAGTATTTCATTTAGATTTGAATCCGTAGCGACTGTGTGAAAATGGCAAAATTTAGTAAGATTATATATTCAACATTTCTATATAATAATTTTTATATTTGAATGTTCTATTTTCAGTGTCTGATGGTTCAGAGACCGTGATACGTTCATGTGCAATAGAAACCTTGGAGAACATGTGTGGAATATTTGAGCTAGAGGGAGTTCGTTACAGCGGATGTGTGATGTCGTGCAACACGGACGCTTGTAATCAAGCTCAAACACCACGCCCCTTCGGGAGTACATTTTTCTGTGTCGGGATCTCCTTCTTATTAATAAGATTATTTGATCAATTATGATAAAGAAATTTTACCTAAAGTCACGTGATCTCGAACGTGTCAGAAGTATGTACACAAAGGACTTGAATGCACGGCTGTAAAATGACAAATCACGGACAATTGTGCAGTGACAACGAATTCAGCTGATGACCCCCACGGGTGCACTTGTGTGTGAATATATTTTAGAATATGAAGCAATTTTAACATGAAAAATAAACCTGATATAAAATATTTAATGATTCTATGCTTTGCAATATGACTTATATGAAAGAGGGGGACAAAGCTATCGGAGTGGAAATGTGATGTCAGACTTTCACGTACTTTTGCATTCAAATGCACAGGTTTGTGACAACGTTTTATCGAGGTTCCAAATTTTTAGCCTCAAAAATAGGTTAAAAGAGATTCTGAATGTGAAAACGGCACATTTGACTTTCGATTAAGACAAACCGTTCATTAAAGAAATTTGTTACATTTTACCAAAGCACGTGACTTTTGATGGAATTAGGTCATACAGACTATAATTATTCCAAGAGCTGAGAAATGTTTTTTTATACAAAGAGACCAAGATTCTCTGTGATATTGTATATATATAGATAGGGGATTTTTATCAAGTTAAATTAATCCTGCAATATTTGCTATAAAACTTAAATTATAATCTTTTTCTATCTTGTGCACTCACGTTTAGTTTGTCAAGCATAGTATATATCCCCGTGTGTAGTATACTTATTAGTGAAAGTAAACATATTAACAGTGTGTTGCAGACCTGGGCAGGAGCTCGACTTAAACACTTTATAATAAATATATTTTAAAAAAAATTTTAACCCCCGAAAAGGAACAAATGGAGTCAACAATAGATTATTTGTTTTCAGATAATTTAACATTAGATCTATTTTATTGAGTTTATAGATAATTGATTAACATTTAAAAGAAACCAGATACATGTTTTGAGTAAGAGTCGATGTGAAGTCAAATTGCGTTGTTACCGTAACCTACTGAAGGCATTTAAGTTCAGGAAGATTGATAATTTGTGTTTATATGATTGGATATGTAAACTGCGGGTGCCTTGACCTTAACCGTGTTCTTGAATATTTTGCCAGAAAAAAATGCAGAGGTAGGCACAAATTGGGCATTAAGTGGTCTTATGTTAAGTTTTAATGTGACGGTCATCTCAAAATTATTAGTAGCTTTGTTTTCAGATGTCGTTTATTGACGTTTAAACGTTGATTCAATGATCAAGTTTATACGAAGCCTACGGAAGATGTTATTTCGTTCCCACTAAAAGACAATTTGCGAGAAAGAAAACTTATTTCGTCCCAGGAAACGACTATAGGTTCGAATGAAATATTTTTTGTTCGAACGAATTGTCTGATCTTGGAAACAGAATACTATTTCGTTCGAACGAACTGTATTGGCGTTGGAATGGAATACCGTTTCATTCAAACGAATTGCAATGTCTTTTCGTAGAAGCGAAATACTACTTACTGCCTTTGAACGGATTGCTTTTCGTCGGAACAAAAAGCCATTTTGATATATACATTTAAGTTTTATTTCACGGGCTCCGTAAGTTTATTCATTCATAACAACAGATATGTATTATTCTACTTTTCCCAGAGTTTACTGAAGCATGTGATTGTTTGTTGGAATTTTTAAATATTGATGTGCATGGTTTGATTCACTTACGTGTAAACAGTATTTATTATTATCATGTGTCACGTAAAATGTGTATGTAAATTATGTATATAATTCTATATCTAAGAATTATATTTTTTAAATTAAAAACATTATATATTTAGTGAATATGGAATATTGATAAATGAAGATGCGTATAAATATTACACGATTCATGGCCTTTTGCGGATTTCATGCATCCATAATGTATATCATAGGTTTTTGACTTATTTTTACATTGAGCGAACAGACGGGCTGCTTAAAAAACGATAATAGATAGATAGGTATATAACTGCTGATTAAATCATGTTCTAGGCCGACAGATTGATGATCAACGCTCGCACTAAGTGACCATGTGTTGTAGACTGGTTCCCTCCTCAGTTATCTCCCCTTAGTACGCTACTTTGTTAAGGTAGCGTAGCCCTGGCGGAGAGAAGTAACAAAGGGAGGGAACCAGTCTACATGTGTTGGACATGTAATTAATAGTTAATAGTTACTGCTGAATTAGTTTTCTTTCGGACGGCCACATGCAGTGTCCATCTATTGGAAACGTTGTTTATTACTGCTGAAAGAGTTCTTTTCGGGCGGATGAACAGACGCATGAACTCTGTGAACCTCAGGTGGTCAGATATTGATACCAATATTGAGATGTTTCTAAAACAACATGTGTTGTTTAGAACTAAATGTGTTGATTATAAGTTCTTAGTAAAATAATTCTGTTGATTCAAATTTATATAACATCAACAAGAGATAAGATCTACTCAGTTGTTTGACGATGAAGTTAGGCTCTGAATATTGGCAGAATAAATCAGTTATTTTTCTTAAACCAACGGCAATAACCCCAGAACTTATTTCTCAAAAAAATTAATAGGTCTGCAAATTGTATTAAGGATATGTTCGTACGACAGAGGTTTTTCCGGAAAATACACCTTAACAACTGCTTACAGTTTTTCCCACTTTTCGTCGACAACACAAGAACCTATCGCAACATTTACCACTTCTGAACCTGGTATAACCTCGTTGTAAGCAATACATAAAATCGACAAAACATTATTACACAATGCGTTTGTGATTCAAGCTTTCATTGGATGCGAACTGTGCTTTGCAATAAACGCTCGACTCGGTTCATTTGTTTTTGGTGTCATAATTTGAAACGCGCATTTTGATTGGTCATACTTATCTTTAATACATAACCGGTGCACAAAGTCGAAGAAAAACTCTAGTCATTTTTATTCTTCCGGCACTGAAAAATAGGGTAAGGGCACATAGTTTTACCCTATCAGTATACAGATCAAGTTCGATATTTGTGAAAATCCGATCATTTTTCCCATATTTATGGCCTTTTGTTTGGTCAGGTATTTGGTTTCGACATAATAAGTTTTGCTGAATCTGGCAGGTGTATCTCATAAATAAACAGGTCAAGTTTGATACTTTGGAAAAATCTGACCCTCTTTTCTGTCACATTATGTGTTTCTGTACAATTACTTTTGAAGGTATTGACAAAATGAATAATCTTTGGCAAATGTGTGTATCTCTAAAATATACATCTGACAAGTCATCTGTCGTCCATCGTCCATATGCATCACCCAATCAAAGATGCATTCCTAAATAAATCCCTAATCATCATAACTTCGTACGGGGGGCATCCGTGTAGCACAACTTCTAGTTAGTTCCTTTATCCTCAATGTGAGTAAAACGTACCAACGATTGTTTACGTATAAATCATATCTATTGCGTTAGAAAAGCAACTGGTAGTTTAAAGAATTGGAATAATTAATATGAAGTTTTTCGTGTTCATTAAAACCCAAACAGAACGACAAATGTGCAAAGAGCCTTAATATCAACAGAAAAACTCATTCTTCTACCATCAGTTGCAATGTGACGTCACATTTGTCGAAAATGGTAAGTTTTAACACAACGGTTGATGACCATGATAACTGTATATCATGTATTTCTATCCTGATTTAATGTTTTATATTCCTGTATCAAGATCGTGTAAATTTAATTTAAATCGCACATATCCGACCAGTATTGTTTTAACACTAAATAATTGTATGTAATCATGTATCATGCACCCTATCAGATATATTATCATATATTAGTGAACAACCTGAAATATATTTGTGATATTCCTTAGAAGTCACTACATATTGTTGTGTTTGTTGATTAAAGCATTTTAATTTATGGCGCTGGTGTTATTAGTTTGTTGTTATGAAGATCAAGATTGCATCACGAACCTTCAATTCAAAATGTTCACATTGGGTGTTTTTTCACAGAACGAAGAGAACTGTTGATGTAAATCAAGAAGAAAAAGAATGAACAGAACAAAGGTTATGGACAAACAAACAAAAGATTCACACACACAAATCACCACTAGAATGAGCGAGCAAACTGAGACGGGCATTTAAAAATGACATCAAACCCTGCAAGCAAATGGGAAAGAGGGCCCCGCTCTTGACCCAAAGCCAAGCTCCTATGTTTAAGAATCGCTTAACGATACAACAGAACGAAATGACAAGTACACAGAGATAGTAGAAACTAAGAACAATAGAAAGAGCATACCGTACCAACAGTTCCTTGACATTCCAACACAGATTTATCGGCGCACGGTTCAAAAGGTTCACAGTTGGTATCCAAATCTAAGATTTATCGGCGTACGGTTCCAAAGGTTCACAGTTGGTGGACCAAATCTACGATTTATCGGCACACGGTTCCGAAGGTTCACAGCTGGTGGACCAAATCCAAGATTTTTCGGCGTACGGTTCCGAAGGTTCACAGTTGGTGAACCAATTCCAAGATTTATCGGCGTACGGTTCCGAAGGTTCACAGTTGGTAGACCAAATCTAAGATTTATCGGCGTACGGTTTCGAAGGTTCACAGTTGGTGAACCAAATCTAAGATTTATCGGCGTACGGTTCCGAAGGTTCACAGTTGGTAGACCAAATCTAAGATTTATCGGCGTACGGTTTCGAA
>JAUMGZ010223102.1:0-19791 GCA_032359645.1 Pododesmus macrochisma
AAAGAAGTGGAGTATCAATTACAGGTAGTTCTGAATAAAAATAAATGTGTAAAACATGCCACACTGACGACATATTCGGGTCAAGCCGGGGCTGTATGAACATTGGCTGGCTTAAATTAATTTTTTGTCGGTACATACAAATAAAAGTGCAGACATTCGTGAAAAAAACATAAATGCAGACATTCAAACGTTGTTTTCCGTGTTTTATTGATATATAGTTAACAATAATGTAACAATGGCACATTGTGATTTTGATACGAAACTCGTAGATCCTATGTCTTTAAACCTTCAATTATTTTATGTGATACGTTACAACAACGGTAAAGAAAGCATGACACGTGACATGACATTAAAACCAAGTGCCTTAAGGCGAATTTGTTGCAAATATACTAGTTCAGGTTTTGGTTTATGGTTTCAAACTAGTTTACGAACCGGATGTTTAACTGAATCCAGTTTACTGTTGTGAAACAAATGAATAGTTCTATTTACAAAAATGGCACCAAAGGAAGAAAAACTTGTAATAGCCAATATTTAACCAATTTAGACACTTTTGATGACACTAAAACTATAGACCTAGTTACTACTTGATTACATAAAAAAATTTCAGTCGTGGAAGCTTTGATTCCTCCTCAACGTAAGAAAATCGCCTTTATTCTTCAAGTATATAGAGATGAACATTTTTAGTAAACGATTTAGAAACATTTGCTTCTCTGTTAAGCCATAGATCTAGACTGCAGCCAAATTCTTATAAAACACCCCAACATTGTCGTGAAAACTACATAAAGCACAAGTCATTCCCACCCTATATACATTTTAATATGAGAACATTTTACTTCAAAATTTTTGCTACAGATGCCTATGATTGTGGCATGCCGCCGTCTTGCTCTCTGCACTAAACCTTCTAAACCACAAGGCGAGGTGGTTTGATCGGTTTAGCAAACCGGTTTTAGTTTACCAGCATCAAATCAAAAAACCGGTTTTAGTTTTAACCTAGTTTTAAACCATTTTGTCGAACAAATAGAAAGTTTACTGAACTGGTTCGAAACTAAAACTAGTTTGTGGAAAACAAATTCGCCCTTAGTTGTGGATCTTAGCATGAATGCATACTATTCACTTTCACGTTAAGTACTGAACTAACGCTATTCTGTTCACAATACTTTCTTATACATTTTTGTTTTAACAATATGTTTTAACATGTTCATTATGCTGTATCTGTTTAGTTCCCAATATCTTATTTTTCAAACAATATATTCTTTTATTTAGTCACATACAGTTGTGTAGATAGCAACTCTCATACATCAAGAGAAAAAATATTTTGTTTGCACAACGAAGGAAATGAGCCTGAATGTACAACCAAAACAGATTCATGATAAACAGTTTTATTTAAAACAGACAGACAATTTAAAAATATGCAACACTTTGAAATGAAACATGAAATATCTTTCAAAAAGCAAACACTCAGCAATGGTTCAGATCCCAAAATGCATTAAAAGGAATACACCACTAAAATGCTACACTTATCGTTCTGATTGCAGATAAAATATTTGTTAACTGATGTTTGTATTTCTGTTTAAAAAAAATTCTATTTCTTTTAAGATGATTCCACATATTTTTGATTCAATATGTAATATAAATAAACTATAGAAAAAATCAAAATCACGATTAAAAATGATCTTTTTTATAATAGGTTTGGAAACCTGAACCACAGACAAGATAAGGTTAGTTGTGCAGGAATATTTGGACTGGAGTCCGCGACAACATGCGCACGCAGATAGAACGAAAGCTTACACGAAAAAATGTCATTTGATACAACTGTATACTGTGATGAAAGTGAATAACTATTCAATCGAAAATATTCAATGTCTTTGAAAAAAAATAATTAATTTACAGTATTTCAATATATATAAAAGAAAATTGAATGAAATAAAATCTTTCAGATATGTTCACAGTCTACAGTCAAATTGACGTAGATTTGTTAATCAGGAGCAAACAATCAAGAATGGTTTCTGATATATTGCAAATATAAAAATGTTCAAAATATATTCATGCATTGTATACAAAAACAAATTTTAAATGTACTACATTAATTATCAGTCCAAATACACCAGCAGAACTAACACTACAATATCAACCTTACCATAATCTTCTGTATCCATACATTAAATATATAACATTCAATTAAAACAATACACATGAGGATATCAATTTTATACTCAAGATCTATAAATGGCATACCCAGAAAAACAGAGATATACATTTCTTTGTGTCAGACACCTTCATTTTACACATGTAATGTTGTACGTTCAACAACTTTACACAAATGGTGGACACAAAAGATTACATACAATGAAAATATTAGTCCACCCTCAATGAATCTTTTGTGCAAATTATTTTCAGAGTTTTAACAAATAAATAATTATTTGGCCACTTCACTTAGAATGGTTTGATAAAACATATTCAATGTAAACTGCAACATACGTCAGACAAAATTGATTGTTTTACTTAAATTATTAAACGATAAAATCAACATATTTATATATGCACCAATAGTTAAATTTGTATACTCAAACATTTAAAACAACGTTCTGTATTATCTAGAAACGTTTTACTCTGTTCTTCGTATGACTACATGCATAGATGAACATTGATATCAGCACATAACGTCGTTCAATTTTCAAAATTGTATTGTGTCAAGTCAATGTTCTCAACAAGTCATAGATGTCCATGAACTGTTAAATGAGATCAGTTATCAATATGCAAAACCAAACTACTATACAAAAAGAAAGCAATAATAGTATATAAAAATATAACCATTTAGAGTAATAAGACTTTGGTACAACTTATTCATATAATTCTTATTCTACCTATCATGAGGTACGATTATATTACATGGTTCTACGGGACTAGAGTGTTATAATCACATTATATCTTATTCACAATGATCATTATCCACGTTTATGCACAACAAATCTGAGTATCTCATAGAAACGTATTTTCATATAAACATTTTAACTAACTTGTATATTCATAGTTATAATCACACTCCTATTTATAAAAATTAACCCAGGTAAAATGTCATGTCAATGTGCATGTAAACATGAAATGGATAACTGAGCCATCACTACTGGAATCTGAAGACTTCATCAAAACTACCTGATCGACTGACCATCGGCGTCCAAGGTCCATCTTCTGAGAAACGAGTTGGCTCTCCACCCATCATATCGTGGACTTTGATAGCAATTGCTTTTTTGCCTTTGTACAAATCGTCTATATAGAGTAGTTAAAAATTAAATCTAATATTAAGTGATATTGCACTTAAGGCTTTTACAACAACAACAGATTATTTATTATATACTGCTTCATTTGTATATGTCTTGATAGAGATTAGTTTGCATATGTTAATTTTGCAATCTCATTACACTCTTACGGTAAATTATTTAATTATGGGAAACAATAGACTATCATCGCATTTTACAAAATCAATTCGAATACTTGATTAGATATATAAAAAATTTATTATTCTATATTGACATACCTTTAATAAAAAAAAAGACTAGAAAAATTAAGTAAATATTTGAAGAAGAAGAAGAAGAAGAAGAAGAAGAAGAAAAAGACTTTTCTCTGGAAATTATTTCCATCGTATAAACATTTTGTTATCATTTATTATACAAACATATAAATAAATATATAATTTTAAAGAAGACATTTAAGAAATTATAAACAGCAAAAACCACTCTAGCGTAAAAATAAATTGTGAGCCTCGTTCATGCTTTTCTGCGAATTCAGATATTACATTTAAAATGAATTCATAGGTAACCATAGACGTGGCTTACATTTTAAACTTCCGCAAAAGCAAACATGCATCATTTAAAAATAAAAGTCAACACCAATAACTTTTTATAACGCATTAAGACACTAGTTTTAGATTTTTTAAAATATTTTCTTTATGTATTTTCAAACCTTGCTATTGTTGAATATTTTACAATGCGTGATATTTGAAACAGAATTTTCAGTCATTTGCGTTACTAACAGAGTTTAAAACAATTTAAAAAAAAAAAAAACAAAAGAAGCAAGCCTTTTTACACTGTATTATAGTTTCAAGACAATCAAATTAAAATTATTCTTTTTTTTATAAAATCCATCTATTAAAACAAAAATAAGGCAATTACTGGCATCGACTTTAATTTTCACATTTAATAAAACATACTGTTCAAGTAAAAGCTGTCACCATCACCATCATTTGTGTCAGTAAATTAGTGTAAAATAATCACATTAACATAAAAGCCAAAATACCGAACACAATAAAACCAGCATGATTTAGCACTTCCTCATAACGTAATTCATTTCAATAAACTCGAAATGAAATTAACACATCGGTGATACGCCTGTAGCTTTGAAAATCCTATTACAGACCATTCATGTTTGCTGTATCATCATTCTATATTAAACAATAACAACGATATATTCACTAAAAAGTACAATCTGTAAAAAAAAATTAAATACAATATCTTTCAACAATCATTTAGCAAAACAATATTGTTTGATTCATAGAATAAACAATGAAAATGTACACTTCACTGATTTATTGTTAATAACGAATAACCTATGGTTATCGAGATTTATAATGTAAGTTAAAAATATTTAACAAAAAAGTCGCTGAAAGCAACTACATGATCAAACCTGCGGGAATGGATATTCTAGCTTTAATTTGTTCTACTGTTCGCTTTTCTTTGGCCATGAGGATGGGCTCGTAAGATGATGTTAAGCCTGTGTGATAGAAGAAAATCCCACGAAACAGTGTAAGTATGTGCTCACGTTCTTCTCAAGACATGGTTATGTTGTCAAATCATATGTTGGCACAGTATTTTCTAATATGTTGCTTGGTTCTTTCGGTACGAGTTTGTGACTTTAGTCTTTTTTGTTTGTTTTTAATTTTAAATAGGTTGTATGCGATCTATTTTTATATATAATAGTTATAAAGGGCATCAGTTTATGCACTAAAAGATAATGACAATACTTTGTGTGTTTTCTTTATATTATTTGGGAGATTTTGGGGGCTTATTGTGATGTAGGAGTATAACACTCGCAAAATCTTAAAATCACTCACAGTTATAGTGGCGCCAGTCTCATTAACTGTGTAAACGGGTGAAATGTGTTGAGTTAGAACAAAGTGCAGTGTTTTACGTTTACGTGCGGAGTTCAAGTATTAGCATCTACCTGTTTGGTAAAATGTTATATTACAAAAACCATTTCCAATTGACTATAATGCATGTTAAAAATCAGCTAACGATGTTTATGATGCAATGTAATCATAAGCAAAAATAAATAAAACATTTCATCGTAATTTTAACAATATACATACAAAACGAAATTATCATTGAATTTAGTTTCTTTCATTATACTTACAAAGACTGCCCCGCAGAACATTAAATGCAATTCGACGTTGTGTCTCCATTTATAAAGATTGATGTTCCGATTTTATATTTCATTTGTTAACTTTCTTTAAAGCAATCCATTGCTTCTGATTTCTCATTAAAATGTTTACATATATAAACTTACTACATGTTCATGCTTGTTTAAGCTAAACATATACAACAATCCTTGATGTTAATGGTTCAGTAAGTTAGAGCTGTATATTAGTATGAACATTGTAAGTGCATAATCCGGGATTAACATACATAAATGCGAAACTGTTAGGTCAATTACATAGTGTTATGCGATCATTATTATTAGAATTAATAAAGTAGCAAAAACTTATACATGTATTAACACTTGATTTTAAGAGGTAATCATAATGATACATATACAAACACCCTCTGCAATAGTGCTAACAATTTTTGAATCTCGTTAGATGTTATCATAATATGTTTACTGTTTGTGCTTTGTGAGCTACAGATGCATTCTACTTTAATTACAAAGGTGATGCTTATCAAATGAAGTATATTTTCTATTGCATTTGCTATTTTATGTATATTTTATTGATGCGGTATTGAAAGTTCAAATTTGGGTAACGTCGACTACTTATTACGTTCACGGAGCTATTTCTAAATAAGAGGATAAATAAATGTTTATATTCAATAAACTTTCAACTATTTCAAATATTTCTTATATGTGTAGTGCAGAAAAATAACCACTTACACGAGAATATCTGACAAAAACAACGTAAACAGGAACGCTATTTAATTCAAACTTAGGAAAACTACAAATTAACAAATATTACCCATAATCCAATCCTAATACAATAATTCATGACATATTGTTACTGTTATTGTAACTATAAAAAAATGATAAACAAACTTTGTAAATACTTGTTAATATTGTTTAATACATAAGACATATTAGAATACATAAATCAATTCACATCACTCTTATGGAGGTAATCTATATTTATTATGTACCTAGCATTGATGCTTTCGTGTTTATTCTCGGAAGATGTCCTTCAAAATTTCGACGTGATTTACGCTCATTGTTCTTGAAGAGTCGAAGACTAGCAGGAGCAGACGAAGTTACTGTAAAGTAGACGAGAGCGTTGACACCCATCATGATGAAGCATGTAACAAAAATACTACATAGATAATAGCGTAAGATACACATTCATCAGCTCAATGGATAATAGTACAATAGTCAAACCTGTCTGTAAAGAGACCAGAATAAATGTTTTTTATATAGAGGTGGTCTTTATATACAGGTAAAAATAAGTTTCATTTGACTTCAAGGGACCTGATTTGAGAAGTCTGTATGTACAGGTGGTCTCTTTATAAATCAGGTTGCATTGTATTGCATATCTCAAACACGATCAATGTTTTCGATAAATTTGACAAAAGAGGCATAGTTTATTAAACTTTAAACGTGTGCATACATGTAATAATTTTTTTTAACGCGGAGCCCTTAAAAACCAAGAAGAAAATAAAGATATATAAATCATTTAACAACACCATAGAAGATGTGCTGTTTGCCAAATATAACAAAAATAGAGTTTTTAACCCTTTCAAAATCATCTCAAAATGGATAAACATTCTTAGAATATATATATAAGTAATTTTTCTCGAAAATGACAAAACATTTTAATTGCGCAATTTTTTCAAAACTGATATTTTTTTCTAAAAATGACAATATTTGAATTACAAACAGTTTTATTTTAAATAAATGCTTATGTATTAATCAAGAACTATTGCTTTTAACTTGAGCAATAATAAAATAGACCTTTATAGTGGGCTAATGTGTATCTTTCGCTGAACACGATGCAGGTGTAACATAAACCTATCATTATTAATATTGCTGAGAATACAAAGTTACAGAAAAAAGCCAAACAGAAAGGTTGAAGAATTGTTTCATAGAATAGTTTCACAGTAAGTACATTAAAGATGAGCAACCTTGCAATCGATCAAAACACATTTAGTAAGATTAATGGGTTTTTCCTGAAAATAATACGTGCATGTTATTTGTATTGATTATTTGATTTTACAAACGATTTTCCAATTCATTGTGGTACAATTAACTATTTTTGTAACATTTGCATAATTTTCTATACTATTTTTACTCTATGGAGTAATATGCTTTAGGCTATACTAATTCCATTCATATAGACTGATATGATCGCATTACGTCACTTTATTATAATTCAACGTGTACACTATATCGGTCTTGCGTGTGTAACTGACGTTATATGATATATTTAGCAAAATACAGTTAACATATTTTTAATCTTCAAATGAATAATGTTGCTTTAGTCATTTGCTCTATTCCCCAACTTTAGATTAGTTGACCTCGGTCTTCTTTTGTGTCTAACGCTTTACTTTGGTTTGTTAACTCTGCGCGCAAACACATGTGTTGCGTATTGGGGCTAATAGAGTTTGCATCGTCAGCAAATATATACTTAATGTGTACCTTACACTGTTTAAAACTTTTTGTAGGAAATACTTTCACACAACATTTTACTTACTGTGAAACCGAAGAAACAAATATTGAAATATATACAAATTACAGTCTATTCTAAAGATTGAGCTATACTAGAATTCTACTCTAAAGATACAAGCTACAATATTAGGCACAATAGTATTAGGCAATTGGATGAACAATTACATGTAAATCAAATATATCTCCCACTTTAACCAAATAATTATCAATAACATATGTTATCTTTAAACTCATTAACGTATGTTAAATATACTTTCGCAGATATTACTTATCCATCCCTGAAAGTCAAAATGTATTAAAAATGTTCAATGTATATTTATTTTATTAGTTGTTTTTCTAAAGAAGTAACTATTGAAAACACATAGACAGCTATTGAATCATACCTCCATAGTTGTCTGAAATGAAAAGTATGTGGCGCTTAATTGAAATGTATACTTGAAGTTTTGCATCATCATCATTATCAAGAACCCTACCGATTTAAGTCGTGTTAAGTCACCAAACCTATGGCAACTGCACTTTCCGTGCATGTGTAAGGGGAGGACAGGGGCAGTCTTCTCCTTTCTCCCACCCATCTTCCTCTTTCTCCCACCCCTTTCTCCCTTTTCAACCCCCTAAAAAATATATCTCACTATCAAAAAAGATAAAAACACAAGGTTTTACCGAAGAAATCAAAATTATGTTCATTTTTAAGTATCATACATACAGCAAAAAAAGATGGACATACATAGTATAAGCAGCATAACTTTCTATAACATTTCAAATCAAAAGTCAAGTTATATTTTCATGAAACTTTGTAAATAAGATTATCATTAATGTGATTATTTTATACACAGCACGATGTTACTTTCTTCTAGATAAATGTTTTACTACATGTGTCTAAAAGACTGATGTCAGAGATCATACAATTATCTTGTAGTATGCATAAGGGATTATTAATTAATATTGGAAATGTTGTCACTACTGACAATGTATATCGATGTTTACATATTTGGTATCAAAATTATTCTTACTTGATTGACAATTATTTAAGATATAGTTTCAAAGCAATTGAGCCAATGTGTTTAGTTGACATGGGAAATATTAGGCTTCCCTGAATTGATCAACAAGGTGTTCTACAAGAAGTTTTATTTGACGTACGTCACCCTGTGATGTTTAAGAAATCAATTTTCTGTATAGATAGACCTGAAGTAATATTGGTGCATAGTTTCAAAACAAATCAAAGCGTCGGCAGATTTGAAACACCTCCTTTGGTGAAATAAAACTGAGACTCATATGTAGCTTTTGAAAATTGTATTGTTATTTATTTACATACGTTACTATAAGAACAAGAAAAATTGCTTGCACTATACATACTGTTAGGATTCCAATGCTGGGGGTCTGCAACTACCGACATATTATAAGAACCATTTGTTATAATGTACACTGAGTAGCGCGGTTTCAGTACTTTCAGTACTTTAAATGTCAATGTTTTTGATGAAATAATAGACAGTCTTTTTTTACGTTTTATGTCCTTTTATGGAAGATGTCTTAAATTGTTTGTCTCCTGATTTTCCTCTTTTGTTTACTTTTTCCCACCCTTTCTCCTTTCTGCCAACCCCTTTCTCTCTTCTCTCTTCACCCTGTCCTCCCCTCATGTTTCAAGACTCGAGTACGTGTCTTATATCTTATGTACTTACAGGGTATACTGTATGTAATTTGCTCATATGTAAGGTATTATCATTTAACAGCTGTCAAATACTTAGTCAGACTGATTACATTATTTATATTAAAAGTAAACCATCCATTATTGCGACCTATAGAGGTTTTGTAATGAGTTTCAATTAAGTTTTAGATTTATGAAACGAGTCATGAATATTTTATTTTAGCGAGCCTTTGACGAGTTTCATAAATATCATATGAAATGGAAACGAATATCAGATTCTGATTATCATATGGCTCAAATAAAAAGCGTTCTTTCTGATTTTATCATAAAAATGTTTTAAAATGTGTGAAAATTAACAATGAAATGCCTTCCCTGTAGCAATAAAATATGAGGTAATAATAGTGTTACGTTACGTCATAATCAAGTCAAAGTAAATCAGAACAGCTTGAAGTTATATAATTGTAACGTGTTTCACATTAAACTTGATATCGCGACTAACACAAAGCTGCGTCCCCTTGGGTAATTCTTTTGCACTGTGACGCTAATAGTCCAAATCTCGCGATATTTTGGGGCCAGCAATCGTGCATGGTGTGTTGTTGTTTTAATATTTCAAGTTTCGTTTTCAACATGCCACACTCTCACGGCTTGGCAGAGTGCTGTAATTCTGACAGTCGGCAAGTGTACATTAGTCCCGACTATCAGAAATAATAGTTGAATTTAATAAGAAGGGAAGCCTGTGAAGGCCTTGAGATGTGTTAGGCGTGTAATAGTCACACCAACAGGAGTTTTCCGTTTTATCTAAATGATTAATGCATTTCTATTAAAATAAATTACCCTTCCATATTTTGTTATCTATTGATAGAATGTAAAACTCCCGTATACAGCCAGAAACTGAACGAAAAGCCCTGTCGATAACACTTGGCCATATCATACTTGCCAACTTTTTTTAATTTTCATGGGGGAGAAAATGCGTAGCGAAATTTTTAAATGTCTTTAATAATTATATACAATGCCCTATATGACAATAGTAGTGTAGACTGCCTAATATAAGTAGTTCTGTGCAATGCACTAAGTAAAAGCAAGTTTAAAAGCAAGGTTTAGGAATTATACTGATGTCATAAGTGAAATTTGTGTATAAAAAATAGGGAGACTCCCTCCTAAATAGGGAGAGTAGGCAACTATGCCATATTGCTTGCCACAGGGATACACCAAATTGCGCCTTTATTACAGAAGAGTTCTGCCATTCACCGTAATCGCGATATCAAGTATTGACGAACACCATTTAAGAAATGACATTCTGTTTGTCGTTATTCATGGAAGACGTCGACCGTCCATTGTTGTTCATGACGCATGAAATAACGACAAACAGAATGTCATTTCTTATATTTACAATGTTAGTAACACTTTCACTAATTATAAAAAAAACAAATTTTATATTTTTTAATTTTAAAAAGTCACCCCTTCCGCCTTCGTTAAAATGGAATGTTCCAACGCATGAACAACTTTTAATCATGACGTCACAAAGTTCACAGAGTTCATTATAACATAGGATATGAATAACAACGGCACAGGTAGTGTCATTGAAAGGAAAACAATGCCAATTGTAAATATAATTATATGATAAAAACATCTTTAACACTGCCAGGGAATGGCGAATTAATTATAATGCCATTGAATCAATTTAAGTCAAAATATTTTCCTCATATATAATTATTGTTAATGTCGGTGTCCTTTCAAATTCATTAATCGATGCAATATTCTTTCAGTATATTAAAAGACAGACTAACAACGGTCTGCCAATTACAAAGTAAAAGATGGAATGATAGTTTATACATACAGTTTAGAATATGCATATTTTAGATAGTATCATACTTGTTAATACTTACAGTCTTCCTCGCTATCATAATCAAGGATTGGAGGGTGTCTGGGCTTTACAGATGAATGATGACTGTACGTGAACACAAAAGGAAATGTTTGAGAATATACACACTAAAGGTCAGATAATACGACAAAACCAGTAAATACGAAAAACCAAGACGACATTCTAAGGCCGTAAGTCAATGGTCATGGGCAAACAACAGGAAACCGTGGTACGTGGTACAAAAGTGATAAACTGCAGTCGAGAGGTAATTTTTCATTTAAAGGGTTTCCTTTTCAAATTTAGTAGAGTTTTAAATTGTTTTTCATTTTAACTTTGAATACATTAAGTGTTCATAATATGTTGTTTTAGAAAAGAAGACAAATATGCATAAATGCATGTGCATTTTTGATTCGATATATATATACACCAAATGCAATTAGGCGAAGAGACAAATGGTTAATTAAGAAAGATCAATGCTTTTGGAAATGCACTGGTGATACCAATAGAATCAATATAAACTTGAATTTTTATTGAGTTTTATTGAGCATTTGAACTTCTGTATTATGTATTCAGTGTTAGTTCTGTTAAATTAATATTGCACTATTGTACTGTCTTTTTCTCATGGATTGATGTCTTTTAACACGGCATCAAATAACATCTTATAAATGTCAAGATAAAACTGTGAAATTAGGTGAATGTTTGTTAAAATGCATGTTTTAATCAAACTAGATAATTCCAAAGTTTCGTCTACTGACCCTATACATATAATTATGTAATGTCTGGATTAATGTTGGACTACACTGTCAAGCTGTCGGCTCGGGGTCTCGGCCAAAGTAAGGCGGCGAAGTTGCCAACTAACAAGGTAGTAGGGTCTCGCAAATTTTGAAATATGAGGTGTACTTATTTGCTTCAGTACAAACGACATTATTAAGGTTCTCTTTGTTCTGGTATTCTGCATTAATATATATTGTGTATATTAAATGTATGTTTATTCTAATATGCTATCCTGTCAATCCGTTATAAAAAAAAAATGAAACCAATACTTACGATGGTAGCACTAGCCCACGTCCATGAAATAGATCACGTGCGTTTTGTGGCATCACTAAGGATTTTAGCTTCTGTATTTCTCTTTGGATATCAAATCTTCAACAACAAAGTATTCTTAGTAGGGACATTTCATCATACTTATTTTACAAATAATACAATTTCAAAATGTAGCAAAAAATATGTTTATCTTTTCAACTTTGGGAAAATGATTAAATTAGGAGTTTCTTAACAATTTAACAATCAGCGTTCACGGTTACATAGCTTCAGTGTTTTAATCAATATGAACATTATTACAATGTACTTGAGGAAATGTTTCCTTACTTTAATAAGGTCAAATTTTATTTACATCGGACATGTCCGATATTTCACTGTAACGAAAACACTATAACATGTTATTTTCTCCATATAAAAGATAATATAAAGATTAAGTTCAATTTTTCCATTTTATTGGGTTGCAAAATTACCATATCATGTTTAATACACTTAAACTACATGAAAGCCCATGACTTGATGTAACATTTTATTGTACCTTTCAACAAACTCAACTTTTCTTCCACCCATTAGCAGATCTACCCCTGAACGATGTGGTAGCACCTCCCGCCTTCTTTTGACTCCCCGTAGTCTCTCCATGTACTCTAACTCAGCTCGCATTCTCTCCCTTTGACTTAGGCTGAAGTACGAACAAACACAATAAAGTACGTGTTAATAGTGCGTATGTGCTCAAAGTGTTTAATAGTGTGTTTATATTACCCATGGATAAGTCTGGAAGGCTTTAAGCGTTACGCTTTGTTTTATTCGTTTTGTTTCAAAGTTTCTTTAAAGTACAACTTGATGCATTTTTTGGAAGGGGGTTACCATTGTGTTCAATTTCTATAAATTTGATAATCAGTTATAAAGGGGATTATTTCAATGGTCGGACGAATAGACCTACTATAGTTCAGAGCAACATTACGCGTTCAAACAATAGAGCATTTATAATTTACATTTTCACATTTTTTGAATCTTTATCAAGTTGTAAAATTGCATAATAAATAGCGTATTTTGCTTACCCCTCGAAAATTTTTGGCGAATCCCACTTCAAAACAGAAGATAGAAAAAGTGTTGATTTATATGTAAAATAACAAAAACATAAATACTAGTGTTAATAAGTTGCGTGTCTTCGTGTCAGTGCTACAATATATAGTGTACGAACTCAATGTACGATGCAGCAAGAGCTTGAAAATCAATTTATACATCATATTTTGAACAACACACATTAGAATATAACATAATTGATAAGTACAACGCCTTCAAACAGCCAAATTCAATCAAGGGATAATAATTAAAACAGAACTTAGACAACATCGTTTTCATGTTAAGCAATTGATAAAAAATGAAAGGAGCAATACGTCCAATGACATTTACTTTTCGTTACATCGTCTAGTTATTTGTTGGTCAATAATGCGATTCTTTTAACTTCGTATTAGTCACTAAAATGTTCATTTTCATTCAAAAGACTCATTACCATTATAAAGTATACACTTGGTCATACAAATAAATCGAAAGTAGTAAATATGAAAAACCAAGTTCTTATTCCAAGGACATAAGTCCATAGACAAAGTAGATGAAAACGGGGACGGCGCACAGAAAAAACATAAACATGTCCAAATATTAGACGAGAAAAGATACTATCACGAACTTAAAGTATAAAAAACACTTAAAACTTATTCTTGAAATAATAAGTAGGTCTTTGGTGCAAACATCGACTTTTGAATTAATAGGAGGGGTTTCTTTGGTCGCCATCAAGATGCTCTTTGAAAAGCTTAAAAAAGTACGTCACAGTTATGTGTCAAGTTTGTGAAGTACGTCACATGTAAGTGTCTTGTTTGTAAAATACGTCAAAGTTTAGTGTTTAGTTTGTGAAGTACGTCACAGTTTAGTGTCTAGTTTGTGCACCATAAACGGGCCACCAATATACAATACATATTTAGAAATGACGTCAAACAAGAAATTACAGCAAAGCTGCTGGGAGAAACTAAGTAAACGTTAAATAATGTATGATTCTTTTCATTTAAATTTGTGGGATCATCTCTGGAATTTCATTAATAATTCTTTAATTATTGAGAAATTGGTTAAAATTTAGAATTTGAATATAAAAAAATGAGTTTAAAATGAAATCATCATGATAACGTTCTATTTATTGACTTAAAAGAGACAATGCCATATACTTACATGTATGTATGATACGACTGTATTTATTTATCTTTGATATTTTTGAAGCAATATTATTAAAACAATTATGCTTTGTTAAACTTTAAAGGAATTCTTATACGAAAGCTAAATACATAGATATACATCGTCTATTTGTTTAAAAAAAATCAAGCAAAACATCGACCAAGATTCCTCCAAATGTAAAACCTGTGAGATATGGCGGGAGTATTAGGCATTAATCCTTCCAGATTTATGACGTCATGACATTAGCGATATATTTTTAGAAATCATGTCCAGATTCCAGCACAATAAAAAATTAGGTAATATAAAATCCAAATATTTAAAACAGAATCTTTGAATTTCTACAACTATAATTGAGTTCTCGCACATATGAGACACGAAGAGAGATTTCCGAGATTACTTTATCGGTTTTCGTTTTCACAATTTCCTCAATATTAAGAAATGATATCCAGAACAAAAAGTTACAACAGATCAAATATGATTCAAAACATGATTTGATTTCTACAATTTGAAAAAAATAAACTTATAACGTATGTAATGGTAGTTCTCGCATGTCAGAGACGAAGTGAGATTTCCCAGAACACTTCATCAGCTTTCGCTTTCAACATTTCCGCTAATTAGCGAAAACAAACAAAGCTTCCCGGCAACACTAGAGTGTTACCGATCGCGGGCTTTGCCCGCGAAGGAGCTTTGAAAAAACAAGACGATATCCAAAAGCCGTAAGTTCATGGACAAGGGTAAATAAAAGGAAAACATGGGACACACACAATGTAAATAATACCTACATATTATATACTATTAACATAAAAAGTGTTTCACTTTTTAATTAAACATTGCTAATGAACACATGTGGGACAATGATCTTTTAATTTCATATACTATAAATGATATCTTATCAACTTTATAAGACATCCTATAACGTTTATAAGATATCGGATGACCGATATGGTTATGATATATATCATGTACAGAACGAGATTTTACTATATTTACTTCTTAATTAATGACTTCGCAGGGTAGATCTGAGGAACACCGATAGAAGAGGTCGTTACCGTGACCTTTCCAAGCAGCCAATCAGTGTAGCGCCTGCAAAATCGTCGGTATTGCAGGTCCTTTCGAATCCACAAGGCTTTCGTGTCACCTCGGGTGTGTTCCGAACGATTTCTTAACAACCACTGAAAACAGTATAGCTGCGCTTCAAAAGTAGGAATCTTGTTTATGAAATGGCTTGAAAAATTGAGACAAATGGTCCAAACATCTCCTGTTGAGTGTATAGTAGAAGTAACATTTGTGTACAGTGTGGTTTTTGTTCATTCAAAAAGAATGACGCAATACTTTGATCATCGCTTCGTCGGTAGTCAAGGTAGCCGTTTTGATGCTCGATCAAATCGATTGTATTGAAGGCAAATTTTGATTGGTCCGAATATCTCACAAATATTCATAATTATTCAAAAAAAATTGGTCATGGTAACAACCTTTCCTATAGGTGTTCCTCAGAAATACACTGCGACATGCTATATCGGGAGCAATTTAGATCTGGTTTTAATCAGATTGGTAATATATTGCCTTTATCATTTCACATTAACGAAAATGGAGATTTGTCATACAATGTACTGCAAGATAAATGTCATATTCTGAGTATCTACGGCTATGTCCGTAATCTGGACGTGGTAACATGTACATAAGAGCACGTGCTATTTTGCTGGGTAAAGTAGGTAAACCATTACCATAATAAAGCTGTACCGGAAGTCATCTGCTTAATGAATGGCGACCAACAGCATATTAGACGAGGCATTTTAACATAGACTCGAGGAAAGCCCTAAAACACATGTTCCTGTCAGAATCATATATACCATTTGCTTTCGGCTCAGGTTACATAAGATCCTGAAAGGTAGCATTGGGCCGTGTACCCTGCCAAAGACCAGTATAATTTATAATATCATATATTGACTTTACCATTGTATGTTAATGAATATGGATGTATATTAAATATTACCTGTATTATTTTATGTGAATGATTTCGTTATGTACTGTAGGTAGTTATGAATGTTGAAGTGCATTATATTGTCTGCTGTATTTCTGACTTTAATATATTATTTCTGACAGTTACATTTTAATGGTACATGTATATGAATACATAGTTCATTTTTTTAAGCTTCTTCATATTACACGGATACACGTGGGACATCATTTTTTGTTGCGTTTCTAGCGCATGAGAATTCAAAGGGTTTAAAAGAATTAACTCTGTTGATAGCATCGGACAACAGTGAGGATACAGACGTGAAGATCACATCACCTGGTTCACCGTCAGATGTTAACGAAAGTTATACATTACATCCTAATACCAGCATGACTGTTCCGATTGACTCCAACTTTACAATACAGAATGCTGGAGTAACATCAATGTGTCTTCTCGTAGAAGCAAACAAAAATGTCGCTGTTCAAGGAATGAATGTGATGAGGTACTCTGCAGATGGATTTTTGGTACTACCGACGTCTGGTTTAGGATTACAGTACTATGCAGTAACATATTATCCGCCTTCAACGTCTTCAGTTTTGCTTGTTCTCGTTGTCTATGGCAATACTACAGTAACTATTACGTTTTCGGATAATCCTAACGCACAACCAGTAACATTTGAAAAAGTTGAGTATCAACCAGGGTCCACACTAAAGAAAACATTGGATTCCTGTCAAACACTACAAGTTAAAAGTTTGGGAGATCTAACGGGCACATTGATTGACGCTGATAAGGAAATAGGTACGTTGTTTTTCTTTTATTACATGGTCATTTTTACGTTTAACATTATTGCAAACAAACAATTGGATGAAAAAGAAATATAGAAACAATTATATATTTTGCTGCATACGTGCATTTATTGCATATTTAAATATTTGTCTATACTTAAGAAGGTTGATGCCCATTAGTCGGTTTCACCACACCGCTCGTTATCGTGCCGGGTGAGCGTCCTTTATCGGTACCCTTGAATAACTAAGAGATTGTTGTTGCTTCATCTTAATGCATTCTTTTCATTCTGGTGATGAATTGTATGAAGCAGTTGTTGTTTGTTTGTCAATGTCTTTCGTTTTGATGAAGCTATGTACGTTGTAAAGGCTTTAGGTTAGTTACACTTTTAGCTGTTTTAAACCGTAGCTCATCTCAGTCTGACAATTTTGACAGTTTGCTCCCAAAGTTGCCGAAATGCGCTACGGTTTCCGCAGCTAGTCACTCTGTCAGGTATAGAGGAGAAGATTTTATTATACATGTATGGCTCTATAAGCAGGGTGATTTGAAGATTTATTTACCCGAAACAGTCATTTATCCCGAGGGGAATATGGCCGGTTAGGGTTAATAAATCTTCAAATCACCCTGCTTATAGGGCCAGCAATTGTTTATTATAACAAAAAAGAAATTTGGCCTTAAGCAGTATGTGAATTGCACTGATTCTTGAATGATTTGCGCGTGCTCCAGGAAGATAAAACATCGAATCTCCCTGGAGCGCGCGCCTCAGGGAGATTCAATGTTTTATTTTCCCGTCACGTGGTACGCTTTAGCCAATCGGCGCTTCTGTTACATAAATGAGGTACAACAATACTTTTTAAAGCATAGTAAGACGGAAATATACGTATCAAAAGGTAATAAGCGTATTCCTGCATATATGGTTATTTACGTGATGATGATTGCTCATGGCACGTTTGTTTTGAGCATGTTCAAAATTAACGTAGAGTTTCGATGCAAGTTACATATACATTTGTACCTACCAAAACGTAGCGAAACCTGGCAGACACATAGCTTCATCTTACATTTCGTTATTTTTATGTTTTTAACGTGTGTGCGTTCGTGCGTGCGTGTGTGCGTGCGTGCCTGCGTGCGGGTGGTTTATCTATGTGGTAGTAGATACATTACACGTAACCATGTTCTGTTCATGTTCTTAGTGGTTCACAGTGGTAACGACCATGCACACGTGGGATCAGGAAATGGACAGTACACTGATCACCTGGAAGAACAGTTAGTACCAACGATCATGTGGGGCAAAACGTTTGTAACCATGCCAACACCTGATCACATTCATGGAGATACATTCAAAGTTGTGACCCATGGTAACGACACGTCAATAACCAAAAAGTGCCTCAAAGAAAATCTAGAAACGATTGAACGTTTGAATTTAGATTTGATAGGCGATTCACTTCAGTTCCAGGCCGAAACGGGCATGTTTTGCCTCATAAATTCAACAGCACCGATTCTTTTAGTTAAGTTTATAAATTCAGCAATACAAGGAACAGACGCCTCGATGTCATTGATAATTCCAATGGAACAATTTAATGCCGAATATGCGTTCACATCTGCCACTGGGTACATCAATTACTTCATGTTTGTTGTGAATGCAGCGTACGTGTCAGGGATGCTGTTTGATGGAAGTCCTTTCCCAAAAGATGCCGTTAACACCACCTTTCCTGGTAATATATATTTTGATACATATTTCAATGGAAACCATCTTTATCATATTCACAATTATTTACAGAAAAACACAAATAATAGAAAAGAGTAAAGGTATGAAACATGTCTTAAACTTACACAGGATATCGTTTACTGTTAGTGTCAATTGTGAAAGTAGTTCAATTTGTATCCCCGATGACATTTTATCATTCGATGGTCTAGTTGAGGCCACTCGCATGTTCTTATTCAATTACAGAGAAACCGCTCTCGCTTATGTCTGTAATACCTGCAATGAAAAAATTTACACATGATGAACTCATCTTTTTCCTTGTGAAGTAAGGGAATTCTATGGAGTCGTGAGAGTCACAATTCCCCGCTGAAAGTAGTTATTTATTCGCACCACAATAATGGCTCTGTACAATTCGAATAATAGCGTATATACACGTTGAAAACTAACCTGATAGTATGTATTGCATATTTAAAAAAATTCAATGGTCATATTTCGGTCGTTTCCTTTGCTTTAGCAAGATCATATTAAATCTTTCATTGTATGTTTCTTTAACTAAAAAACACTGCAACACTCTTACATGGCCGTAACTAGGTTATTTTTGCTATGAAGCAAAAAGTCTAATCGGCGAGCGGAGCGAGGTGAATTTTTTTTGGGCGAGGGGTCTGGGC
>JAUMGZ010223103.1:0-11370 GCA_032359645.1 Pododesmus macrochisma
CTGCCATTCCTTATATTAAATCAGTTTTACTATTTTATGGTTGGTGGGGCTTCTGAAAAAGTGCCTCCCACCCCTCCCATGTGGTTAATTCTGGAACAGCCCTAAGATATTCTTGATAATTTTGACTCTAAAAGTGGGAAAACTCCTGAATATGTATTAACTTGTCTGTTTATTTTAGGTTCTATCCACACTAAATGAACTAGAGTGCGTTTCCACATTCCCTGATTTTGTCAACTGTTTTAGTCGCTTTGGTAATGAAATGGTGGAGTTAGCACATCTCACTGGAGATAGGCAAAATGTAAGTATTTTTACTATGCTCACCACCCTAAATATCTCTCAGTTTTCTTGGGATAATAAAAGTTGTTATGTAGGTTCATGCATTGAGTGCCTTGAAAGTTTAAACTAACTTAGCAGTTTATTTTATACTCACAAGGGAGGTAAATATAAAATTAAATTTTTAGTAAATCTGGGCCGAAGGTTCAAGGTGGACTTTTCCCATACTAATGCCATCTGCCGTCTGTCATGTGTTGTATGTCATCCGTCGTAATATTTTTCGACTTCTTCTCCAAAACTACTGGACCAATTTCAACCAAACTTTGCAGGAACCATCCCTAGGGGAAGGGGATTCAGATTTGTTCAAATGAAGGGGCTTGCCCTCAGAGGGCACCACTTGAGGACCAAAAGGGAAATTTTGACAAATTTTCAAAATCTTTATCTAATAAACCAGAAGGTCTAAGGCTTGATGTTTTTGTTTGTAGTATACTTGGGGCATTGTGAATCATGTTTGTTCAAGGGGTGATCCTGGGGTCAAAAATAGGTTATGCGTTTTGGGGTCAAAGTTCAACACTACAGCAAATATGTTATCTTTTTACATTTTTGCCCAATTCTTGAAAACCATATGACCCATTACATCCAAACTTGGCAGGAAACACCCCTATGTTAAGATGGTTCAGATGTATTCAAATTTCAGAGCTCTGTCTCCATGGGGTGCCACAAGGGGGCCAGAAGTCAAAATTTCAAAATATTTCTTCTAAGAAACTGAATAACCTAGAGTAACCAGTTACCTACTTTTATGTCAACCTTAAATATAAATACTACCAAACTTTGTTTTCAAGTTATAAGGTAAAGATGCACTATTATATTATTCCCCTTTTCTGGTTATAAGTGAAATGTAATAGCAATACACGTACAAAATATATGTGAAATAAATGTGTAAACTATTTAACTTATGTCACTATAACATATATATATACTGCACAATACCGATAATAAAAATACTTGAACAATTTAAACAAAACATTGAACTATACAGCCTCAGGTGAAGAGGATTCAGATTTGTTCAAATAATCGGAATATGCCACTAGAGGGTCAGTTGAGGGAAACCTTTTTAAAAAAAATTTGAAAAGATAATTTTTACATATGCCAAAAAACATAAGCCAGTGGCTAGTTTCAACCAGATGGACGTTAAGGCCTGTGGGCCTCTTGCTGTTATTGAAGTATTTTGGAAATAGCATTTTTCCTATTTCTGATAAATGCTCTGAAACAGCTAATATGCAAGATTAACTTTAATATTGTTATATGTAGCTCTCATTTTATCTTATCCTTTCGTTTGACGAAAACGCTGAAACTTAAAACTCACAAAAATAATACAATGTACAGTATGAAGTCAGCAGATTATAAAGTTTTTGTCCTATAATCAACCACACTGATATATTTCCTAAACATCTATGTTACCTGATCCGAAAAAATAACCAATTGTATTTTTGAAGAAATTATTTTCTGAACTTGAATTTTATAGGATTTGAAAGGTGAGAAATACCGAGCACAAATGGGAGCAGCTAGGGCTATACTGGAGAAATCTACCATGATGCTGTTACCTTCTTGTAAAGTGAGTGTGATAGTTAATATTCTTCTATATATGCAGTTCCATAAGATTTCTTTAGATCTAATTGTTTTGAGTGGTTCCTATTTCATTTTTTTACCAGCCCGAAAAGCTGAAATGTTTTGTAAATGATAAGGTATGCTGTAAACGTACTTATATTAGCGCAGTCATATTTTAGCGCTTCATCCTATGCAAGACATATACGCGCAATCATGAAATAGCGTACGTAAGCCTACATTAATGTGTTAAATCTATAAGTTAAATATAAGCGCTGTACATAAATTAAGCGCTTTAAGGTCAGTGCGAAAAGCGCTAAAATAAAAAAAACACAGCTAAAATTTGTATGTTTACAATATATTTATTTTGTTGATACATGTATTTAAATGTGTTAATGTCAAAAGAATACATCAGCTAACAAAGGTTGCCATAAGGCAGTTGTGTAATTAACATTTAAACAGTTAGGACACTCTATTTTCTTTATCATAACACAACAACCAATGAAATCAACCTTTCTGCATGGTGCTGTAGTTATGGTAACTTCTCTTTCTGTGTTATTTTACAGACATGTTTACGTCACCCGGATTGTGAGTCGGCTGCACAGAACAGAGAGGGCGTGTTCCTACAAATGAGACGAGCCCTAGATATGATACATTGTATTGTGACAGATGGCGCTCAGTCAAACGGACATTCCTCCCCCAGTAGTACAAGTGGCGACTCCTGGATCACTCTAGATACCATACATCCTTCCACCAGCAGAGCAATCAAGGAATTTGAGGTCATTAAAATGTTTCTTACCATCATCTTTGCTAGTCAAAGTGAAACATAGTCTGGCTAAACATGGCAAGATGACTAATAAATGAAATTTCATAGAGGTTTTTTAAAAAAATAATTGTACAATATACTATATGTCTTTTGATGAATATCAAGGGATTCTGTACTTTTCTATAAATTTGTAGAAATTATTTATAGAAATAGACTTGATATAAATGTCAATAGATGGATTATAAATGAAGTCAAATTCTGTTATTGTCTATTTTATTTATCCTACAGTGTATGTTTCAATCACTGGTGACTTAGTGGTTAGGGCGCTCACTTTGTGCTGATAGACTGGTGCTAAAATCCCAGGTCGTGGGATCAAATCCTGGTCGCCTCAAACCTTATGACGTTAAAATTAGGCAATTTTCTCGCTCTCTGTCAAATGCTAGGCATTACTGGGTAGGATATGGATTGGTTGGCTTGGTGTCAGGATAATGTGACTGAGTGAAGTATCATGACAATGTGTCCGCGGCATGGTATTTCATTGAGACAGTACTTAAAAATTGCTATAAGTGTGCATTGTCACAAGCAGACACTGTCCTATATGACCTATACATTAGTTAAAGGGACACTAAACCCTAATAAACAAACAAACAATTTAATCATTTAGTAAAGAGCAGACAACAAAAAGGTCAATGAAATTAGAAGTTGTTGTATGAAAAACTAAGGGTGACTAACCTTTGAGCTATTAGAAGAAGATAAAAAAGTTCTATGAAATAAGACATAGTAGTGGAAATTAAAGTGACTAATCTGTGAGCTTTTATCTTGATTTCAGGACCTCGTTGAGGTTATCAGAGTGACAGGCGTGACAGCATCCTCCTCGTCAGACAAGCTTTCAGAAGCTTTAGATGTTATTGTAGAAACGTCCCAGGACTTTACAGACTCTGCTTACACATCCCACGAACACAGAGAGAAAATCATAGACACACTTAACAACATTAGGGTAGAGTTACAGTATCTCCTACAAGCTGGTTCTGTACAGGTGAGCAGGGTTCTCCATAACTTCAAGTTTTACTGTGGGGAAAAGTATCAAGGTGCAATATCGGGTCATCAATATCATTAGGGAATTTGAGGGTATTAGGGGAAAATTAAAATAAAAGAAGCTGTTTAATTTTTAATTAATGATAAAAAATTCTTCTGCGGTTTAAGTGATACTTTAGGCTCAACTTTATCATTATAGAAAGAAGTCAGTCTTAAAACAAAATATAGACCTTGGGTATTTTCTATTGTTGTTGAAGAATTTTAACTGTGATGCAAATTATTCTACTGTGGTGCAAAGGAAGTTTACTGTGGTGCTGCACCACAGTAAAATAGGTTTTGGAGATCCCTGGGTGAGATATCCTAAAACATTGGTCCACTTATTACTGATAGGCAATTTATCATATTACTCTACCTCGGTCAAACAGATGCTAACATAAAAACATTGGTCCGCCTATTACTGATGGACAATTTATCATATAACTCCACTTCAGTCAAACAGATGTTAACATAAAAACATTGGTCCACTTATTACTGATGGGCAATTTATCATATTACTCTTCCTCAGTCAAAACAGATGTTAACATAAAAACATTGGTCAACTTATTACTGATGGGCAATTTATCATATTACTCTACCTCAGTCAAACAGATGTTAACATAAAAACATTGGTCCACTTATAACTGATGGGCAATTTATCATATTACTCTACCTCAGTCAAACAGATGTTAACATAAAAATATTGGTCCACTTATTACTGATGGGCAATTTATCATATTACTTTACCTCAGTCAAACAGATGTTTACATAAAAACATTGGTCCACTTATTACTGATGGGCAATACATCATATTGCTCCACCTCGGTCAAACAGATGTTAACATAAAAACATTGGTCCACTTATTACTGATGGGCAATTTATCATATTACTCCACCTCGGTCAAACAGATGTTAACATAAAAATATTGGTCCACTTATTACTGACCGGCAATTTATCATATTGCTCCACCTCGATCAAACAGATGTTAACATAAAAATATTGGTCCACTTATTACTGATGGACAATTTATCATATTGCTCCACCTCGGTCAAACAGATGTAACATAAAAATATTGGTCCACTTATTACTGACCGGCAATTTATCATATTGCTCCACCTCGGTCAAACAGATGTTAACATAAAAATATTGGTCCACTTATTACTGATGGACAATTTATCATATTACTCTACCTCGGTCAAACAGAAGTTAGCATAAAAATAAATTAGTGGTCCACAGTAGATATTATGATAAATCTGTTACTGATATGTATAATATTGTCTTTAATATTTGGCAGGAAGGTTAAAAAGTTAAAACAATATATTTTATGATAATTGAAATACAAGTTATTACAACTGATGTTGAAATCTTGTTGGTATGGATGGTCGCGTAAGTGGAAACATCCTGTGAGAAACTTGGGTGCCTTGAGGAAACCATGTGTTCAGGTTGGTGTTCCTGGCAAGATATTTCAGTGTAGAGGGACTTTACCATCACAGACAAAAATCATTATTTCATATGATTGAACAAACATTTCGTTTAAAGAATAAATTCAGTAAAATCCTTTTGAATGTATCTGCTACATGCTTAGTTAATTTGGTAACTATTTTTACAGACGTCCAAGGAATATGCTGTAAGTTTGGATATGGAGACGGCCATCTTGAAAACAATGTCTGCTACTAAACTGCTCAAAAAACAGGTGAGATGCTTTCTATGATTGATTTAGATTATTTGCTTTGCTAAGCTATTCTGACACCGTCCGCTGTCTGTGGGCTTTCCCTCAACTTCTTTTTAACACATCTCAAAACTGGTAAGAAATATGTTTTAACACAAATTCTTTCACCGACATAAGGAATCTGCCTGTGGGACCCAGGCTGAAAGAAATTGGTTGAGAAAGGTGACAAAACAAACTGTTAGTTTTTTTATCACACTTATAAATATTTACTAGGTTATAGATATTAAAAGGAATATTAACAAACTCACTGCAAAATAAAAAAAAAAACGTTTTAGTGTTACAGAGGCTAGATTAGAAAGGTCAAGGTACCGTCACACAGTACATGTTTAAAGCCTTATCATACAAATAGGAATATGTCATTGTTAGTTTTTAAAATTTTGAATATCTTCTCACAAATATGAATGGCATCCTACCAAACTTACCTCTGTGTTTTATTATTGCCTAGTGTATCTGCCTCATTGGTGCATAAGTCGAATGTCCAAGGTCACAGAGCGCATTAAGAAAACATCTTTTTATCTTGTAGTAGCACTACATTTAATTCAGTGTTGCAATCTACATTATGGGAATATCATACAATGAAGAAACTACCACGGGGTTGCAGGTGCTGATGGTCAAAGGTCAAGCTTGTCAATCATTATTATGAATTTGACTTCTGCTTTGCAGGGACTTCATTTGTGTCACAAACATAATTTCTAGATGAAAACTTCCCATGAATATAACAGTATACAATGTGTCCTTGTTATTTACTTATTTCTTGTCAACAGTTGCAAGAAACAGCGATGGAACAGGCGTCCGAGTTATTCAAGAGCAATGAAGACCATGACATTTTGAAGAGTTTAAGGATGGCGGGTATAAACGGTGAAGTGGACAAGGTAGAGGAATTGACCGTAAAATTTGAGGAACATTCCGACCAGCTGGCAGAAGTGTGTAAACTGTTTAGACACATAGCTACAAATGAACCCCTGGTCATAGCTGCAGAACACAATGATACAATACTACGAAATATTGGACCATTGGTAAGTTATAATTAATTAGCATAATGACAAAATACTACGAAATATTGGACGATTAGTAAGTTAATTGTAGTTGGTTGAACTTGTGCAAAGTAAGTGAACTGCAAAGCACAGCACAGAAACCAAGTATAATCATCACCTCATGAACATTACTAAATCACAATTCTATAATTAAATTTACATTTATTGCATGAAATTAAAAGAAACTTTTTTGTTTTATTTTTGTAAATATTTCAGCTGTGATAACATAAACTATAGAGTTATTTGTTGGGTGAGTGCAAATGTTGGAACAGCCAAATGACAGAATTCTCTATGACAATGCCTAAACCCTATTACAGTGTAATTGTCGCGCCCATAGAAACTGGATTCACTTGCAAATGAATGTCAATGACTGTCCGCAAAGTCATGGAATGTGTTTTGAGTTTAATGTAAATACAGTCAAACCTGCCTTAAAAGCCACCTCTTTTTAAAAAAAACCACCTTTCCTTAAAGGCCAGAATTTTTAGATCCCTTTTCTTCATATTTCAACTAAGTTGAACCTGTATTTAAAGGTCACCTGTCTATAAAGACCACTATTCTTGGTTCCCTTGAGTGATCTTTAAAGACAGGTTTGACTGTACTTGTCAATAATGATGCAATATTTAGAAATATTTGACAGGTATTGAGTCTTTGTAAACTTTATAACAAGAAATTATTGTATAATTCACTTTGGCTATGTTTGTGGTAAATATTCTAGACATTAACACGGTAAAAGTTTGGTAAACATCTATTTTCTTTAATAGCAAAGAAAGAATGAATATTTAAATCATTTTTTGACGTTGTTTATCATTTGACAGACACTGTTGGCAGCGAAGACGTTAGGACTTCATCCTAGCAGTAAGATTGCCAGAGAGAACCTAGACATCTTCTGTGATGCATGGGAGTCTCAGATCAATGACCTCTCCGTACTGGTCAAGGAGGTCAATGATGTGTGTCAAGGTCGCGTAGATAAACCCGTGTATCTGTCACTGCCACGACCTGGGGTAAGTCATCTTCAATATCAGGTGTTAAAGTTATCTCCCTTCAATAGTCTGATGCTGTTCAATGTTTTAAATTAATATCAGTATTTGTAGTTGTGTTAAAGTTATCTCCCTTGACAAGTCTGATGCTGCTAATATTTTAAATTAACATCAATATATGTTTCACTGCCTTGATATTGGATAGTACAATTTTTAACTGAAACTTGTTTTTGTTTAAGGAGTTATCTCCCTTGGGTAAATTATGATGCTGTTTGAATATAGATGAACGAATAATTTCCCGTATAACTACCTTGCCATAATTTAGAAATGATCAATTGGACTGCCAATAAATTAGACGAAGAACCAATTCAAGGAAATCATTTATACTTATGTTGCTTAAACTGTAGCAAGGCTGTTTGTATAAATTCTAAGTTTAAAAATAGAGATTGTGATTTAAGGAAGTCTGAGTCAGATGGACGAGAAAAGGAAATACATTTGAACAATAAGGAAGTTTTCATCACACAGCAGATAAATTACATCTGTTGAGTGTGTGTATCCTTGCTCAACACAGCTATTCAACGTTAATATTTACTGCAAGTTTAAAACAACTGATATATTATAATGATTAGCAACATAGATCATAGTTGTTATTATTAGATAAAAAAGTGTAGTTTTGATTTTTAATCACTTCTTACGATTAAAATGTTGAATATTAAAGTACACAGTTATTATAAGATAAATGATCTGTTTTAATTTTAAATCACTTCTTATAAATACTAGGAAGGGCTGTTCCAGAATTAACAATATGGGAGGGGTGGGAGGCACTTTTTAAGAGGCCCCACCACCAATCAAATATTATAACTGATTGACCATAAGCAATGGTAGGCAGATATGTATTAAACCAAACCCCCATTAATATATTAATTACAGGTGCCTCCCACCCCTCTCATGTGGTTAATTTTGGAACAGCCCTAACACTATAAGAGATCATATATTTATTAAATCAAAATGATTTGTTTCAATTTTATTAAATCAAACAGATTTATTTTAAATCTGATTTAGAGAAAATCAAACATTGATATACATGTTTTAAAAGTTGAATAGTTTCATTGTTCAAAGGAAACACATTTAAATAGTTTTGATGATTTTGTAACTACAGTAGAGTTTTATTATACCTCATTGATGTAACAGTAGCGCTGATTGGCTAAAATGTACCACATGACAATGAAATAAAACAATGAATCTCCATGAGGCGCAAGCTGCCGTGAGATTCAATGTTTTATCAACCTGGAGCATGCGCAGCTCATTGAAGAATCAGTGCAATGTGCATACTGTTAAAGAACTGATTTCTTTTTTTGGTATAATAAACCCTTCCTTGGGAAAAATGACCGCTTCCGGTAAATAAATCTTCAAACTACCCTGCTTATAGGGCCACATATGTATAATATTTATTATGTAATTCATACTAACACTATATTTTTGCCTCTCGTGTTTTGACTAACACAGGCTACGCCATCATCGCCCGTCGTAAGTACTAACACACTGTTGTTGCATCCTTTAATAGATTTATGTCATCACAGGAACAAAGTATTCATGTATGACGTGCCGTATATACTTTTGTTTGCACAAACCTTTGTAGTATAACTGCAATGACTGTTAAGTTATGTTTTGCTGAAATTTGATTTTTGGTCCATGTGGACTGAAGGTCCAAGGTTGTACATTTCCAATAGAAATCCCATCCGTCAGTCTTTGTCTGTGTCCTTTACTGTTAATATTTTCGAACTTTTCTCCAAAACCACAGAAGCAATTTCAACCAAACTTGGTTGGAAGTGTCCCTAGTGGAAGATTTGTTCAAATCAGGTGGCTCAGCTTCTGGGGCCAGAACTAAAATGGGGAAAATTGGACACATTTTTCATAGAAATCCTCAATTAAACTTATTAAATATCAAAAATAAATTTAGAGGCCTGTTCCAACCAGATAGACGTTAAGTGCCTCTTGTTTTCCACAGCAAACTTATTTCATTGTAATGTTACTATTTTGCACTTGTTTTTTAAAGCTTTGATAGAAAGTTTAGATAAAAGTACAGTCAAACCTGTCTTTAAAGATCACTCATGGGGACCAAGAAAAGTGGCCTTTATAGACAGGTGACCTTTAAATACAGGGTCAACTTGGTTGAAATTTGAACAGAAAGGAACTAAAAATACTGGCCTTTAAAGACAGGTGGTTGTTAAAAAGAGGTGGCCTTTAAGGAAGGTTTGACTGTAGTTTATTTTTTATGACTTTTGATGTTTTGAATGTTGTCATGATAGTTATCAATTTTGTCATTCTGTTGCATATGAATGTTTTCATTTCCAATATTGATATGTGGATCTTGTGGTGAATATTCTACACACAATATAGTACAAATGATTTGTTTCTGAATGTCAATTTATAAATTACAATATATTTCACATTTTTTTCTCAGTATTTTGATCTTTGTGTTGTATATACCTATCAAAAAGACACAATATTATCCTAATATGCATTGTGACAAATTATCTGACAGCTGTACCATTTCATGTAAACTGTACTTTTAAATTGGTCTGGAATAGTTGCATGTTTTGAACACAACAAATGTCATATACAAATAAAAATGTTACTGTCTTTCATTAGTCTTTATGATACATGGAGGATTTTAAACTATTATAGTTAATCACTGTTATATCTGCTAAACGATCCACTGTTATAACCATTTTTCAATGGCTTTTATGGTGCTCTGAAGATGCTTAACAAAATAATTTGATTATATGAACAATTATTTTCTACCCATTGTACATAGCGAGATGAACATTTGTCTGCATGGTAAAGGAATGTTTTGTTAATCAAAATACCAAGATGGCTGACGTGGCAGCCATTTACAAATTGTGTCAGCATTGCTAATCTCTTCAACAAAAGATAATGACATGGTATTGTCATACCGGTACATTAAATGCACAAGACCTGTCAGATGTACAATGTCCTTACATCAAAGTTTGTCTAAAACCAAGAAAAAAGGCAATTAACAAATTAGAATTAAAAAATATTCCTTTATTAAAATTGAATAACACAGCAAAACAAATTATACAAAAATAGACATTTACATAAAAGTTAAAGTTTTTGTTAATAGATTTAAGTATCACAGACTTTACAAAGATCACATTTTTAACCCATTCACCCCTCAATTTTTACAGTGGATGGTCTATTCTTTGTTTTTTCCGGAAGAGTCTAACAATGACTTTAGGGGTCATTGGTTAATCCATTCTTACCATAAGAATATATATATATGTTCCCTTCTGGTAATATAATTAACTCATGCATCACTTTATATAGGTTTCTCTGACTTTAGTCACATTGTGACACCTACATTGTATTAAATTCTAAATAGGGACAAGTAGCCCATACATATCTGTACACTGCGTCACTGCTGTGTGAATTTTAAATATAACTAAGTTTCCAAATAGGACCTTGCATGTGTGCAATGTGAATAGGTTGTGTATCACCATTTATGTTTGCATAATACACATTGTAAAAACGTTGTTAATTTGATGCCCTTTAAAAATCAATTCTGTTTGTTAATATAAGATTAATAATTCTGCAAAAGTTAGTAGTACAATTTAAACTAAATAATATTAAAAGTTACAACTTACAGTACTATTCTCTTAAAGTCTTTTATGTATTGCAAGTCACATGTTTTTTTTTATGTACATGGAACAAAAGGGTCATGCAGATCTTGATAAGAAAGGGTTTGATAACACCACACTGGATACAGTGAGAGTAGTTTTCCAGTCCAATAGAACTTGTGGCAAGTTGTGCGTCTTTGTTGTTTGTTTGTATTAAGGGCTTATTGTCCGATCAACAGCTAAGGTCATTTACAGACGTGCCAGTTTTACTGGTGGA
>JAUMGZ010223114.1:0-11368 GCA_032359645.1 Pododesmus macrochisma
AATCGGAAGACTTAATGAATATTAACAAGTTCAATATGCAGCGTTAGAATCATAGTTTACCTACCACGTTGATTTTCTTTCCACAGATGCATATAAAGATCGGAAAATAGCCAATATGTTGCCGAGATAATAAAAACTGGGCAGAAGTTGACATTGCCCATCGCCTCGGACAACGAAGTTACCCATTAGCTTACAGTTCCGTTCACTCACCGTGTATACTTTCATAAAATTAAGATTTACATTTCACAATTCGACATGTTTTGCCTTGATATTCGTATAATGGTCAAGTCGGCAGTATAGAGGCATTTAAATGGTTGTACCACTCATCTAAATAAAACTAGATATATACATTTTACTTACCAGGAAATTGTGTTATGTCTTTTTTGTTTTGTTATCATTTAATACATTTATATTTAGAATAACTGTTTGCTTAGTATATTACGCAGCATAGTTTGGTTTTGGGGAAATCTGCAAAAAAAGGTAACGAAATCAAGTGAGCAAGATTAAATAGTCCACTAAGCACATTTGGGTGTTGTTTGTTCGAGTACCTGAGACGAAGTCATTCTTAACCTCTGCCCGATCGTGGTGTAATTTTGAACTCCACATGTCATTTTGTTTATAGCTTTTAGGGAATGTCAAAGTATAGTTGTACTTACAAGTGGTATTACTATGATCTTACTTTTGTCTTCTTCTACATAGACTGAATATTTCTTTTTTTTGTAAAAGTCTCAAAAGCATACATTGCACCTTTTAGATTATATTTTCTTTGTTAGAAACTATGACAGTATGTTCTCCGTCGTTTTACTCATTGTCGCATCATTTGCATAATAAGCATTAACTTCTTAAATTCGTTACTTTTCTTTTAACCGTATGTTGTCTTTAATACAATTCCTGAATTTCGCATACACATTAAAGAGTTGTTTCTGTGTTTTAATTTACAAGTTTGCGACAACGTGACGCGGCCTGGTGTAACATAGTGCTAATTACAGCTCTTATTCAGTCAAAACGACAGCAGAAACGATAGAAAACCGAGTTGACACAAGATTGTTTATTTACACTCAGGTTCTCGTATAACTTCAATGTCACTGATACATGAAATACATTATCATCGTATTACAACGACACGACAAACGCTACTGGAAACCTTTTTATTGAATAATCCGATAATATATGTGAGGTAACTTCACTTTGCCAAAAATACAACAATACAAAAATATGTCGTGCTACATAAACAAGAACAGTATAATATATGAAATGATGTATTAAGTCAGGTTCACAAATGCCATATACATGCAGAAAAATCCATACTATTACACAGCATTTTAAGAATGTACATGTTCATCAGAGAGTAAAATATTGTGAATATCTACCGACCATTTCTATATTTCTACACTGAATGCATTATTTTCGTGTTCTCGACATTTTTTTTCTAACTCCGTTTAATTTAACTACCAGGTTCCGTTGAAATAGTTTCATAATACCATCCATTGAGTAACTATGATGTTAAACAAAAAAAAGTAGCTAACTACGAAAAACAAGAAAAAACATCATCAATAGAACAAAGTTATTGACTAAAAAAACCATAATAACATCAAAAAATTACCATCAAAATGAACTTGCCATCTAAAAGGGGAATTTCAAAATTAAGTCAAACCAATGAGAGGGAGGCCTCGCTTATGACCCAAAGCTAAGCTACGAATCAGAGGGGAAACTAAATTTAGAAAAGGCAAAAATAATGAAGTAAGTGCTTCAATATTGAATTATTGCTTATTGGTGTTTTACCATCACCTGCAGTCCATGTATTTTGAGGTAAAATTGGTTTAGTTTCAGATGAATTTTAAATATACAATACAGATTGAGAACAAAAAGAAATAGGATAAACAGAATAAAGGTCATTGACAAACAAACAATAGCTTCTTCAAAATACCACCACTTGAATGAACTAGCAAAGTGAGACGAGCATTTAAAAATGACGTCAAACCAACATAAACGGTGACAAACTTCGCTCTTGACCCGAAACCATGCTCCAAATTAACCGTCATCAACGGACTCGAGGGGAAAATGAGTTTAGAATAGGCAAGACTGAGGCCAAAGGGGGGGGGGGCTAAAATCCCGATGGTAACAAATCTATAGATTTCTTGCACGAATGAAATTCGTTGGTCAACATTATCTACATGTCTACAATTGTATATAAATCAAAGAATTGGCCTTTTTATCGTGTTTTGAGTAGAGATATATAAGAATATTCTTCTTTTGGCTCCTCGATATATTTTAGTTAAGTCAGAAGCAAATAGTGAGCACATTTATACAATAGACCTTAGATTACGGGACGTCAATTCGTTTCCTTTACTAAAGTGCTGAATTGTTTGATGCGGCTTTTATTAGTATATCAATATCTCTCGTTCTGTTGATTTCAATAGAACCGTTATTAACGACCGCTCAAGAACATTAGACACGGACATCTTAAAATTATTATGGACCTAGACATATGAAGATGAGCCATTAAAAACAGGAAAGGTTGGTAAAACTACCCAGTTCACAATAATACAGTCAACCATCATATTGTGATGCCCGTCGTCGTATACTACAAGGTAAATCGCGATATGGAAAGTGTGGGTCCGGTAAATGGCACCACGGAAGAATTAAACAACAACCAAATATTGCGGCTTGTAAAACTCTCAGTTTATTACGTTCAATCCATTAGAATATGCTCTGGACAATGTTTTTGACAATCTAGTCCTGTGATCAATCACAGAAATGTAAAAATCCCAATTTACACAACCTATGACCATATTTCTACTAGATGTATTTCCTCAATGAGTGTTGAATAGACATCTTCTGCTATAGTCAGCTTTATAGACCCTTAAAAAACAAAACAAATGGAAAATACTCTTAGAGTGAGACGCACTTCATGCCTAGTATTGGGTCCATTTAAGCCCCTTACTGGCATAGACTTTGTCATTGCACACCCGCTAACAACACTACTGGGACTCGATGAAGGGCTCCAGTTGAACGCTCTATTTATATAGAAAAGGATAGGTCCTGAAATGTTTATTATTTCTTAGCTCGTCGTTTCCCCCCTGAAACAGAACTGGGCGAGTGTTTGGTCTCCCGCGGTCCCCGTTTGTAACTCTGCGAGCACACTGATTGTTCATCAATGTACATTTTCATATACTTAACTATATGTTGATCTAAGTATCTAGGAACATGCATTAGCCACTGTTTTCGACTTCATGCTGCTTGGCTATGTCCAATTTTCGTGTTCCGAATGGCTTTTTGTAAATATGTAAATACGTTTTATTCGTTTAGATTTGCATTGACAATTGGTGTGAGCGGTTGGTTGTTAAGGTGATTAACAACGCAATGCAGTGTTTTCATTAAATACTTAATTGTATGTCCATACTTAAGACTTCTTGTCTCATGCGGGAAGTGGGACGACAGATGCCTACTAAACCAGTCTGGTTTCGTGCTGGGTGATCGTCCTTAATCGATCAGCATGGATAACTAGTCTTGGAAATTGTTGTGACGTCGATTTATTTTGTTTTATACTGATGCTGGGTTGATGCATGTGGCTATTGTTAGTTTGTCAGTGTCTATTGTTCTGTTGATTCCACTCATCCTGGTTTTTTTTTTTAATTGAATGCTCTATCTTTTAAATTCCCCAAGCTCATTAACAATTACATTGGGAACGTTGGTACATTTATATTAAAAGATCAAGCAAGTTCTTAATGTGGTTTTAGCCAAATAATTTGGGCTTATTATTTTGTTAATCGAAAAAGAACAACAAAATAATAAGCCAAATATATTCTCATTTACCTAAGGACAACCTGCGGAAAAGAAGATATTCCCTGTTTGAACAATGGCACAACTGTCCATAGAGAATAAAATAGAATACAGATGTGATACGGCGGCGGGTAGCATATTTCAGAGCTGCAATAACCCCATAAATATGACACACGAGCCACTCTACACGACATCTGACTCCTGTTCATACGATATGTTATTATATCATGTAGTAAAATGAAATATTTAAATCCAAAGTATACACAAACGGCTCCTTTAACACGTCACATGAGCTCCATTCATGCTAAGTTACAACCTGCTCGTACTTTATAGTCTACATTTACGCCTTCCGTCATAAAACCGTACAGAAGCGTTATATATTACAATATTAATCCTCGCGATTATATCCATGTTTATTTGTCCAGCAAATCTGATAAAAGTGCTTCCTATTTAGATATGCGTACATTGATTTATCTATGAATAGTAAAGCGATCTTTCGTTAACATTAACTGGTGTTTATAGGTCATAAGCTCGAGAGTTTAACGAGGAGACATCCTTTGTTTGCGTGTCATAGTCGATGGAATATCTAATTGGCGATTTAAATTAATAAAACAAATTTTATCTGGAAAACATCAAATTCTTCAGAGGGAGTGTAAGTTAAACAAACAACTTTTCATTAAATGAACCATGAGATTGAATGAAGGTGGTATTTATCAGCAGGTGATGGGGAGACCCCATTGATAAATACTCAATAGTTGTTCAGTTGTTGGTGTTGTCATATATAATTTTTAACAAAAAGCATTGATCACTACACAATCACAACGCCGTATTTTTCATTCTGATGTCGATATGTGACGTCTCAATTATTTTTTGCAATATTGGATGAAAAACTCGATGTGAGTAAATGGGTGGTCTGGTAGAAGATAGGCCATGAAAATGTTGTTAGCTTGGCGATAACGTGATGAAATGATAGTCAAATTTGTAGTAGGCAAAAATGGACTTACATTAGCATAAGTATCTCACTGTAAAATACAACATCTATATGACAGTTACAAAATTTATACATGAATTATTAATACTAAAACATCAAGATTAAAATGTTTTAACTGTTGATAATAAACAAAGTGTCACACTACATCACATCTACTGATTAAATTATTTCATCCTTTGAAAACTAAACTTATCATTAAGATATATCCCTAATAAAGAGCGTATGCGACCGTTTCCTCTTCTGGATGGAGTCCTATTGATTCAAACCATCTTCTTTATATCATTTGTGATAATTGTGCATATACGGACAACAAAAATCGCCTTAATGAGCGTAATCGATAAATACAATGAGTAAAACGCCTTTGACAAGGATTCTTCTGATCTACGAAATCAATGGCATCTTATGCAAAAATGTTAGTAAAAATTGCAAATACATGTAAATCAATATTAACAGAACTTTTACTGAGATTGAATATTTTGTTAACAATTGTCTGTTACTGAATATATTATTTGTGTTATGTTAATTATAAAAAAACAGGCATACAAAAGCAAGAATGGCCTATACAGGCAAAATGTCCTTTCATGAAATTCACGTGGATAGTTCCTTACGTAACCAATGCATTTAATAGTGTGGTTATATCAGAATCTCCCAAATTTGCCATCTTGTTTAATTTGACACATGTTCAATAATTGATTGATTGAACATATTTATTGTCAAAATGCAATGCAATGCAATGCAATGTAACATGTTCAACAAGAGAGAGGTCGTAGCATAAGGACATGGCATTCATAAAAATTAGTTGTTAACGACCATGGTTAGAATAATAGGACATTTCTTTCAAAGTTTTATCAAGCACAACAATGTCAACAAAAAAACTAGTCTCGAATGAGATAAATATGGTAGCGGAGTAAATGTGTCTTGTTACACTTGTCTGACAGTTAACTAAGGGTAAAGATTTACAAGAAGTCCGACTAGCTAGAAATCAGAGAGGAAATAGCATCAAAGCAAATCTCTTCTAAAATAGTAAATCGAAAAACCAAGACGATATTCTAATGCCGTAGGTCCATGGACATTGGCAAACTAAAAGAAAACGTTGGACGCACACAGAAAAATGAGTTGACAAAGTACGTTATCCAGATCCCTCAGAGTCTTAGTTTGCAGTTTAGATTTCTACGTAGATCAGATGTTGTATAAAATAAGAAGGAATAAACAGAATCAACAGAACACTGGTTATTGACAAACAAACAATAGCCTCATCAACAAATCACAAGAATGAACGTTAACTGAGACGGGAATTTAAAAATTGCGTCAAGTCAACTGTGTGAGAAGGCCTCGCTCTTGACCCGAAGCCAAGCTCCAAATCAACCGTCATTAACGAACTCAAAGAGGAAAACAAATTTAGAATAGACATCATCTATATAAATCACAGCTACTAAGCCAAAGGAGGGTTAAAATGCCGATGTTTTCAAAGGACAAAAACAACATCCTAACAATACTACAAAACTGGTCCCGACACTTTTTTGCTTCAGATCTTTGAATTATCGAGGTCGTGTCTTTTCTAAATCAATTTCCCCTAAAGAGATAAAAAATAAAAAAAAAACTAGAATACCTAGATAAACAAAGGTTGGGAAGTCAATATGGGTGGATGCTAGAAAAGCCTTAGTCTAAGGAAAAATAATTCTCTTAATAACATTATAAAAATTGATCCATACCATAATTCAGTTGTACGCAATGTCAAAATGGGATTTTTATTTTAACAAACTCCATCTGACAACTGTTTTGGACAAACCAAGAACCAAATGTTATAACATTTAAAAAAAACGAAACTTAGACCTGGTCTGGTCAAATAAAGAAAAGAATGGCAGAACATTTCCAAAAACGAATCATAAACCACTAAGTTTGCAGGAAACGAATACAAAAATTGAAATTGAGTACAATATACCACTTTTTGAATAGTAAGGCGATATAAAACCCACAGTTATTAATGCATATCAAGAGAAGGTTGTCCAATACCTGAAGTCATACTGGACTTGTCCGAAACAGATGTGCAAAGGACTACCCTAGAAAAGTTTAAAAGTATTAAGTTTATTTATACTCTTGATTATGGAAAATGATGTGTTATCCATTACATTATTTTTGTGAATAGATTACTCAAGATTCCCCTTTGGCTACTTAGTATTGAACATTGCAAATTGAAACGGGACAGCAACAAAATATATAATATGGAAAAACCAAATATCTGTGAGAGAGAACGTAGTTTAAGATTCCAGGATTAGCTTCGAATCAACCGTCATCAACTTATGCTCAAACGAAAATGAATTTAAAAAAGACACAAACCTAACTAGGTAGCTAAAAGCGGTGGGGTAATAGTTGTGTTGTAAACGGACAAAATCCACACACCATCAGTTTTACAAAAATCACACTGCAAGCAAATAAATTAAACATGCATTCAAAGTAAGAACTTTTAACGTATTCCTCTGGACAGCTGTTTCTGACGGACAACATATTCCTCGTCTACAGAGATGGTGTAAAGATGACGTGATAATATACATGAAATAAATATCATTAAAAACAGACAGACTTATTTATTAATTAAAAAGCCGAAATACCATCAAATTCAACAATTTAAAACAGGTTAGTGTGAAACTTTCCTTTTAAGTCAATTACTCATAAATAACCGGCAGTATGTTACGAGTATGAACCCGGAACGAAAAGATGAAGTGCCTCACACACACACATCTCAATATCTATTTTTCTAGTTCCTATGCAGTTAAAACCTATACGGACATTTTTGAGGGAACATTGCTTTATTTCCATTTCATATATTTTCAAGTTGCCTTCTCTTGATAGTAATAGCACAAAGTACATCTATGTAATTTGGGGATTCGTTTTAATGTTGTTTTAAAAAAATTGTTTTGCTGTGCGAAGAATCATCCATTACTTTTTACCGGAACTCTGATGCAAATTCACAATTGAAACTTTTATTACCAGCGACATCATTTTGCTGTGTAAATCAATTAAAAAGTTTAAGTAGTATAATAAAAAAAATAATACCTGGATGGTTATTTATAACGAAATTGTTTGTCTTACAAAACCCCATCAGACCCCCTAGAGGTATGAATTAATAAGTGTTGCATTAAGACTAGTTATCTGCAAGAAGAAAAGTGTAGAATTAGACGAAACAGAAACTGGAGGAATAAATATACAAAACAATAAAATATTGTCGTAAACCTAGTGAGACTTAACAACTAAATACAACAGTCCAAAGATACGACACGATCTATAAAGGAAAACGGATAGTCATGAGGAGAATAGAAAACATGCACAGCAGAGATGTGGGTAAAAAAGTAAATCTCTTTCCGAATACAGTTCAAAGATGAACACATAAAAAAGAATGCTGAAAGAAGTAAATAAGGAAAAGGCTATCGAATGAATGTAAAGAAGAATGGTTGCAAAGAGGCGCCTACTTAAACACCCAAACTCTCGTCATGTTATTTTAATGAGAGAAATGTAGAACTGCAAAGTTACTGTGAATATTCCTTGCAAACGATTTTATAGCGCATAGAAATCATAAAAGCTTATTAATGCTTTTGATTAACACAATCAAAGACATTTATTCAATCTGTTTAATACCATATTCTACACCCATTATGTATGGACAGAAGCCAACGTCGTGGGTGTAGGATATGATGTTTATCAGATTGAAATTTATTGAATAACAATCACCATACAAATAAATCGAGACTACAAAGCAAATCACAAACAAAGATTGCAGTGATAGCGGGGATATAGGATAAACATGAAAAAACAAGGTTGTTTTATAAAGATGTGTGTTTATGTCTGCGTTTATATTAAATTGCCATCAACATATATATATATATATAGATCTAATTACATTAAATCAGCGAAAATGCAGTGTTCATCAATGAATAATTCAAGACGCTATTCTAAAGCCATAAGTCCATTATTTTTTATTTTGACTGCGACTACTATGAAAATATTACACGATCTCTCGCATAGGGTTTTACGTCTCTGTTGCAGTTGTCGTGTACCGAATTCAATTCAATTATTTATTACCTTAAGCTACAAGCTTATCAGAATAAAACACAAAACACACAAGATACATAGATAAATGAAGTACATAGTTAAACATTAATAATAACAGAACAACTGAATGGCAAAACAATTCAGACAAGAAAGCAAACAAAAACATGATGAAAATTGTGCACAAAGGTCATTGTATGAATATCAAAAAGGGAAAGAAAAAAACAAACTCGAAAAACTCAAAATTAACACGGCGGGTGACACATGTGTAACGCGAAACGGTCACTCCTTCGCGAACACCTAGCATCGTTTCTACCTTTTAATAGAAAATTGTGATGTTTGTTTTTGGTTTGATATTTATATTTATTTTTTCCTTGTAGATCTACGTCCTCGTTATGACTTTTGAATAACGTCTTGGTTTATTTTCTACTATTAAATATCTTTGTTCCATTTCACAGTTATAATAAATAGTTAATGAGAGAATGCAAATGTCTCAATTTCTGTATGTACGTATTATGAATGTTGCAATTAGTAATATCAGGGAATGCCTCATTTTATTTTTGGGCAGATTTTATATATTCAATCATAGAAAATATACATAGGTGTAACAACAATTTTGTATACATACTGTAAAAGCCAAGATGTGCACACAAAGGATGAAATTCCCCTAAAATGTTTCAAGTATTGTCACCTTTTTCACTACATATCTACACTAACACCCCTACAAGGACCACATTTTATGATTCATCCGGGTAGAATTTTGCATCCCATTATCCAGTCGCTCATTATTTCTGCACAGCATCATACATGTACATGATCTGTTTCAAACGCCTTGTGTGTCAAAACTGAATTATCATTCGAATATTTAAAATAAATTATTTTTAATATTTGTGTTTTGAGGCCTATATCTCCGCGGGTTAGGTGGGAAGGTCTGGGTTCTGTAAAGCAGTTTATTTATACCATTCAAATTGTTGAATTGAAATCCCAAGTCTTTCTGTGGTGGAATGTTTTGCACGAGTTTTCTTTTAATTTGTGCCATTGCCTGTTGATTTTTGTAGTGTTTTCTCCGGTCTTCATTTCCTCTGATTAAAGAAAGGATAACATTATAAGGAACGTCAGTTCTGTATAATGCATAAACGTTTCGGAAACTCCATATTTGAACTTGCACTTCCTCCTACAGTATAACGCCTACTCATTATTTTGTACTTTAAGATTCAGTGTCTCCTTTTGTTACTAACAACATATCTATCTATGTTATTTGCATTCAAAATATTTTCTTTCGAATTCTATTGATACATTTAACTTCTTAGCTCTTGGCAAACTCTTGGCATTTAAATTCATGTATTCGAGGAACGTCTCGTCTCGGTAAAACTGAACATTGAAAAACAAAAATCTGTTCGTGAATGGGATTTGGTCAGGTTCTTTTATGCCATATGCCTTATCTCCTGTCATAAATGAGTTAAGGACCTTGACAACTAGGCGGTGTCCGATGTGTTGATGTTTAGCGAGAGAAGAGACATAACTCTTGTTCTTTGGATTTTCAGAGAGGACATATAATAAATTCAGGTTGAAAATGAATCAATTCGTGATACGCCTTGCAAATGAACGGCCAGTAAAAGTTTAAGTGTCAGAAAAATTGATTTTAATGTGTAATACCAACGTTAATCAAGTACAGAAGCTAACGTCCATGTATAAACATATTCAAATAAGATGAAACAGACTCAAATAATTATTTGTGATATAGTTAAAATTGTTATAAATTTCTTCAATGGACTTAATATTTCTCTTATTTCGTACAATTGCATGGGGCACCTTCGATGAATGCAAACATGAAAAAGTCGGTACCCTCAGAAACAAATTACCCCGTCAAAACCAGGGATGAACGCAACACAAACGAGAGCTTACTACAATGGTCGGCTTATGCCCTAACTTCCCTCGAAGATTTAAAATTTGACATGTTCAATTCATTCAATGAATTATTACTTGAAACTATAAGCTTATCAGTGGATGTCACATACAATCTCAAGATAACACAAATATTGATTATGAATAGAAGATACAAATTATACTTAAACTTTGTCATAATATATCAAAACAATTTCACCAATGCAGTATGTATTCTTAAATGATCTGCATTTTAGTTTAATTAAGTCGATTACAATCAATCCATATTAGAGAAGTTAAAATGGTAATAATGCAAGATAATTGACTCAAACCATGCATATATACTGCTCCAACAAGTATTTTCTAATTGAAATATTTCACGGAAAAAACCCAAGCAAAAAAATTGAAGATAATTTGGAAATAAGCTGAAGAACATATTTCTTGTGTGTTTTAAAGTGACCTTGATCTCTGGTCATTGCTTCACCAAATAAAAAGGACGTGTGATAACATAAAAAACAATAAACCAAGCTTGCTTTGAATGTAACTTATGGAACTAAATCGTTTGCTGAAACAAGTCTGAGTACAAAAAAGTATGAATAGAATCAACAGAACGAGAGACATTGACAAACAAACAATAACTGCGTCAATCAATGAAGCACCGGAATG
>JAUMGZ010223136.1:0-11367 GCA_032359645.1 Pododesmus macrochisma
AAAAACTCACTATTCTTCATCAAAAACAAAGTCCAAAAAGCCACTGTGGACAGAAAAACTCACTATACTCCATCAAAAACATAGTCCAAAGAAGCCACTGTGGACAGAAAAACTCACTATACTTTAGTAAAAGCATAGTCCAAAGAAGCCACTGTGGACAGAGAAACTCACTATACTCCATCAAAAACATAGCCCAAAGAAGCCACTGTGGACAAAAAAACTCACTATACTTCATCAAAAACATAGTCCAAAGAAGCCATTGTGGACAGAGAAACCCTACTTCATCAAAATGTTTTGGTATAGCTGAGCGTGCGTGGTCTAAATTTAGAGGTCTAAATACACGAACAGACACTTTTAAGCCAAAATTATAAAATGAAGGAAAAGTTTTAACTCTGAATTCCAACAAGAAGAATAAAATATATGCTATATAAAGTTAACACACATCGTCAATGTGGCGATTAAAAGTAAAACTGTTTTGAATGTGGGAAGGAAATAAAAAGGATATATGTTGCTGCAGAGACATAATTCATTGTTTATAATAACAGAAGTAGGTAACGATGGCGGTTTTTTGTCAAATAAGCATTCTAATGTACTACACAGGTATGGTTCTTGGAATCTTAATGACATCAGTATAAATAACAATAGTGGGGGCCTGGTCACGTGTTTAATTACAGCATTTCCGAACAACTAGAAATTAGATTATCAGAACAAACAATATAGACGAACAAATAATAGCCAAATCAAAAAGTCACAAACAGATGAATTTGGTTTGACGTCACTTTTAAATGCTCGTGACATCACTTTGCTAGTTCATTCTGGTTGTGACTTTTTGAAGAAGCTATTGTTTGGTTGTCAATAACCATTGTTCTGTTGATCTTATTTCTTCTTGTTGCAAACTGAGACAGGCATTACAACTGACATAAAATACCACATCAGTGAAAGGACCTCCATCATGAACCAAAGTCAAGCTACGAACCAACTGTCATCAACGCACTCGAAGGGGAACTAAATTTAGAAAAGACAAGACCTAGGAAAATCTAAAGCTAGAAAGCCAAATGAATCATCATGATGAGATGGGGCGATAAGTATTTCTATGTCACGTTAAACGTTGGAAAACAGTTTGGCCGGAAGATCTCCCAGCTGAGGTATTTCTATATCACGTTAAACGTTGGAAAACAGTTTGGCCGGAAGATCTCCCAGCTGAAGTATTACAAGGCCGGAAGATCTCCCTGCGTGAGTATTACAATATAATGGTTGTGTACTAGTTATCTATAATCTTTTTAATGTATATGTTAAACAAAGGTATATATGTTAAGGATACTTCATTGTAGTTTAAGTACAACAATAGAAACACCAGATTAAATGTTTTATAACACACTACGAGTGAAAAATATATGTCCAAAAGACCTGGACAAATTCAGGATGGAACAGAAGAAAACAAGGAGAAACAAGATAACTATTGGATAGGAAAACTTTCAAAAAATATTCTGGTATCCTTGAATATCTTCAGCATTAACGTTTATTTATCTCTTCTCTGAAAGTGTGTGATATTTCTCTACTAGTAAATTAACCCAAAAGTATTTAAAAAACAATATATAAGTGTTTTAAGAAATATCTCGCCCATTTTATCCTTCAACTTGTCTTGGATAATCAAAGTTTGTTGTTCTCCGTGTTTTCTCACCATTATCTCTCGCTTTTCTCCTGTCCAATACATTTCGTACGTATTATTGATTGATGAAGTAAAGTACAGTAAGCTATCGTGACTTTTTGCCATTTGAAATTTGAACTATGTGCACATCTTTGAATCTTAATTAGCAGTCAGCGGGGAACAACACATACAGCGACAAAAAGACCTTCATTTAACGTTTCTGTGAATAGGTTTAAGCATACATCAATTGTTTAATGTGAATGGAACAGGCAATGAACATCGTTGGTGTGATCATGATAGTAGTAAATACGAAAAACCAAGACGATATTAAAAAAAAGCTGTAAGTCACTGGTCATAAGCAAATAAAAGGAAAACGTGGGAAGCATACAGAAAACACTCACTCATACATTTATCACGTTATCGCGGTTTTTAAATTTCACATTCCGCTACATAGATGATGTCTTGTTACCAAATGATAGACAGTTGGACAACTACATGGACGTTGGCTACAAATAGGAGTTAGAAATTAAAGATTAAATTGACACCAATTTCATCTGCCTTCTGGAGATTGTTCTTTTCTTAGTAAACTTAATGACAAGCATTTATCGTGGTTAACTTCCCCTTCTTAAGCAGAAATTTACCGATTCACCTTGTTATGTTTCTATTTTCGTAACTATTCGATATGCAAGATACGAGGACCATGTCGCTAAAAATGCTGTTGACATCCAAACTACTCAGACATGGATTTATATTGCATATATACTGTACTTCAGTCTGCATCTAGGAAACTGTGCGTTCGTCATCACCATAATAGGGAGAGATATGACAAGTCATTTCATAATAGTTTAAAGCATAGCTGTGTATTCTATTCGTAATTGATTAAATCAATAAAACTCTTTATTCTTATGGAATTGACCATTTAATAGTGTTATGGGGAAAGGTGACACGAGTGTGACAATAATATCAACTCTGCGCAGACACCACGTTTCGCCTATATAATTTAATAGAAACAAACGTTGTTCGTTTTAAGTTCCATATTTCTATATATTTGCATTTCTAAGGACGTTCCCAATTTCATTCGGTGTTCCCAGGTCTTTGGACTTAAGAATTTTGACGCTGCGTCTTGAATATTATTAAGGCTACTTGTCTGCATAATTTCTTGTGAACCGGATTCTGATTACTAATTATAGCAATTTTGAAACATAATCTTAACATGTGCGAGTTAGTTGCGGCGCAAAGAGCACATGTGAGGACATTTTTTGCAGCCTTATGATAAAGGTGGTATCCAAAAACATGCTAAAACAGAAACATGTTAACAGCTTTAACGTATGTGTCCGTGTTCCAAAATGTGCACACAAATAGCTGCTTGACATAAATTGAATTAAAACAAAAAAAGTGTTAATTTCGTTCAAATGGTGATTTGTGAATGACTTAAGTTCGTGATGTTTCCCTTTTTAGTTAAAAAAATGTATTTTTGGTTCTTTTTCCTGTATGCGACCCACGTTTAATTTTTATTTGCCCCTGGCCATGTACGTAGATCTTCTTGAATATCGTCTTTGTTTTTCCTTTTTACTAATTTAATTGCACGAGTAAAAGGTTAATTACCACTGTTCACCTAAAAACGATAATTGCGACTAAAATATTTGAGCGAGACTTAAGACCGTCAATTTGACGCGAGCGATAGCACTTCACTACTTTCCATTGGGAAATTAAAACATAATATATATAGAGTATTACGTAAGGAAACCGCGTTGAGGTTAAATAAAAAAAACACATTATGCGCACAATCTAATCAAAATAAACCAATAAACAGAACCGTGAGACGCCATTGGAGACAAATTCAGAAGTTCAATTTTAGTTTTATTGCATTGAACATTGTTCATACACATGTATACATGTTACTGTAGATTAACAAAGTAAAAATAATACCCGTGTTCTGCTACGTGTAACAACTGCAATGTTAAGTTATATAAGTAGGTAGGTAGCTTAATCTGTCAATTTTATTGCTAATTGATATGCTACATGGAGACACAAACCTTGTGTTTAATAGTGTGTGTCTAACAAAGACATACTCACTAAGGGAACTAGACATATGGTTAGATCTATCTTTATCTCAACATTGTCTTTCAACCACATGATGTAATACTAAGTGTTGTTAGTCCTCTAGAACACACAATTGAAAATGGCTTCATATGTCATATAAGTGACAACTTCCAAAAAAAATTCCAAAGCATGTATGATATCATTGTTCTGACTTCAATAATTCACACAGACGGTTCCTATGCCGTTTCCTATCTTGTTCTATCATCATTTATTTTAAATGCTTTGAATTTTCGAAGCGTCCAGTTACACCTGTTCAACTTTTTGTACAAATAGTATGGTTGTATTTAGTAGGGAATCGTTTGCAATATAGCGTGTGCCCTAGATCATACATTGGGCCATTCACGTTGTCATTTTCTAGGATTTTTGCGGATCAGATGTTGACAGCAGCATCGCTTGATTAATGTCCGCATCTCATGAGTACGCCGTGAAAAGGGATCGCACATATTGGTGACGCGCTTCCAGTCTGTATTGAAAATGCATATCCCCGACACCAAAGTAATTACATATCTAGGCGATCACGACTTCTCACTGACAAGAATGGTAGAGATCACCATTCCAAGACACAATCTCAGGAAAACTATGATGAAAATGACATTTGAATTGAATGGACTTGTCTATCAACCTGACATCCGAAGGCCGTGGCAGGTTGTCCAGGGCATACATGCCCATCAACAAGGTTGACAAACTCCATATTTATATTACATTTGATCTATATTAAATATCTTTAAAGGCAAATAGAGGCAGAATCTAGCTCAAACAAAATGGACACCAAAGAGTAACGGAATTTTTAGGATTAGCATTTCTCAGAAGTCATATGTGTGTGTGTGTGTGTGTGTGTGTGTGTGTGTGTGTGTGTGTGTCTTTAAATCAAGAGTACTCTTGACACGACCAATACAATAAATATATGATCCAAAGGGAGGGGCAGACAGACCAGTTAAAAAACATGGTAAAACTATAAATTTATTTTCATACGGACAGGGAATCGACCTTACATAGCCTTCGGTCGACATCTTCTAGTAAACATTTAACCATACAATCATTGTAACGACCCTATAAATCTTGCGCAAGTTAAGTATATAAACGTACGGTTCGTGCTAAACACGGCTGTGATTTCCGTATATATAAAATAGAGAAAACATCAGTGGTAACAATTAAATTGTACATCGAGTGACACTAAGTTTATATACACTATTTGAACAATGTTTTGGAGGGTGTTGCAGCAGTGGTGTGGTTGAACGTTCGGATCCTCACCACGCAAGGCAACGTATCCGAAGGCTACGTGAGCTGAATTCTCGGCTTGAAAACCAAATTTGACTTTACAAATGTTAATAACATTTGTTCCTTTGTAAACTTTTTGGAAATGTTAGTGGCATTCTATTAATAATTGTAGAACTTACACCGACATTCATAAAACAAAAATATACAAATAAAGACTGCTTTGAGCATCTTCCTGTGCCACAGACCATGGTTTACGAGTGTTGGGATCACGTTATTGGGTACACGCACTTTGTTTGTACCTGATATAATACAAGTCACACATTGAACACATTATGGCGCTGTACTCGTGTAATTATAGCACTGTTACCTTTATACAAAAAGTACTAAATTATTTAAAGAAATAAAAAGTGTCAAACAGCATTATTTAACACGCTGTGTATTAGTCAACCGTGTAAATTCACACACAGATCATTTTAAGAACACTACAATCACACGACGTTACTTAATGAAACGTGAAACATCTCCTATATTTACTAAACTCTCTTTAATAGAAAACTACACTCGCAATGCGCAATACATATCGAATGCCATGTTGTTACTCAAACATACTCAGCTTGTTAAAAGATGTGGAAATAATAGCAAATGTCAACAATTAATTTCATGCTGACATCTGATTCAGTTTTAAAATTTGAATGAAGTGTACGTCAATGCGATTGACTGAAACACTGTGTGTATGTTTGTTTTTGAAATGGTCATTTATCTGTATTCTAAACGCATTTTTTGTATTCTATCATTAACAGGGGTAAATTAGTTCTGACAAACTAATGAAAGCGGGACACCTGGCACAGCCAAGTTGAAAACATTTGCTTAATGTTTTATGGACATACACTACATGTTACTATTTCTGACTTTTAATAGGTTGCAAGTTTGTTCGACTGCCAATATATATGTTGTGAAATCCAGATGTCGTATTCATTAATTAATAAATAAATCTAAAATGGCGAGGCACACAAAGTTTTTATTTGTTTTGTATATATTATATAGCTTGTCTTATATATATATATATATATATAGATATATATATTTATATACTGTTGGTATACATAATCTAAACAATTCAAAAACCGTTTAAGCGTTTGCAAAGGTTGCAACCGATATCTAATCTCAATGTTGTCGCTATAAATTCCTTGATGGTAAAATGGAATAGTCTTGCATTAATTGCTGATAAGTATTACAAGAAAATGCAATCCACATGCGTAAGGGTGGCCTGCTAGAAAAGCCAAGCTTAAGTCCACACATGATCGGTCATCAATTGACACTTGATTGTGGATGAAATTCAGAATCTACAAAACCTGGAACAAATGCAATGAGCGTCTAAGTTCTGTACTTAACATTAAGATCATGATAGAAATATAACAAAATAGTCCGATGCAATTGTACCTTCAACAACAAACTTAGATTATTACACAGGAAACATACAATAACTTAAAACAAAACATTAACGTGCACAAAAACTACTAATAAAAACTGAAACAAAACCTAACGATAGATCCTGAACTTTAAAAAGGAAATACTCGTGTGATGCATCGTAATGACTGGCAGCGAAGTCGGGATCGTTTCTGACATCACCTATATAACAGAGATTGTATAAAATTCACAGTTTATCAGTAGGTTCCTACGTAATAACCTTTCACAGTTCTGAACATGGTTACATAAATGTTCACAGGGAAGTACCGCTTAGCTGGATGTCCCCTATGCAGGGATTTTTAAGACGCTGTTGCATGGTTACCTAAATGTTCACAGGAAAGTACCGCTAAGCTGGATGTCCCGTATGCAGGGATTTTTTAGACGCCATTGCATGTATTCATCCTTCATTCTGAGCTAAAGTTCGCGTTCATTTCGCCGCTTCTCTTCCTGTCTTATTGTTTGGTTTTCATATTCTTTTGTCACGATATCGGTAAAATACTTTGGAATGGACGTTAAGCCCCAATTAAACAAAATTGGGGTTTTATAGAGACATTTGGCAATGCAAGGATAAGTCTTTACAATGAATGGTTTGTGTCACCGTTTCTCCTTAAGTTGTCATGGCTATTTGAATTTTTTGTCAGAAACAATAATGTACATCTAGCTATGTTAGACTTTGCACTATAAAGACCTAACATAAACCAAGGCGTTACGTGGGAATAAATTTTATTGCAGTTCAAATATGAATATTTAAAACTTCATAAATTTTGCACCTGAAAATGATAAAGTTAATGGAACATGGAATTCAAGGCTAGACAACAAACAAACAATGGGATTAACGTGTTATACAACACACATTTATAGCAAATCTAAATAAACTGTTTGGCAAATTACGCGATGTTACATAAGACTGTACAGACAAGTTTTACGTGCTACAGACTCCATAAACCAACAAACTGACTCCATACTAAGTATGGAAGTTATGCCATTGTTTAGCTCTTGTGTAATGCTTGGTATGTTTGTTTACATCGTTTTATATGTTCATCGGCCTAAGCTATATATAGAAGACAAGAGGATTTTGTCAACATTGTTAGATTTTGATAATGAATTCGTACTAATTTTTCAAATTATTTAAGCACACTCCGCCATGTTTAGCTATTTTGTAATAGTGTATTGTTGCTTACATCATTGTATATCCTCATCGTCATTAGCTAATATAGAAGGCAACATAAATTTGTCAAAGATATTAGAGTTTAATGACGTTCACTTTGCAATTTTTGTGGGCAACACAAATTCAGAACAAGCACACAACAAACTGATGTGATTTTTTTGCGTTAAGGACCCCTGACCTTGTGAGATCACAGTCTATCAAGGATTTCTAACATTATGAGATCACAGTCTATCAAGAATTCCTAGCATTATGAGATCACAGTCTATTAAGGATTTCTAACATTATGAGATCACAGTCCATCAAGGATTCCTACCATTATGAGATCACAGTCTATCAAGGATTTCTAACATTATGAGATCACAGTCTATCAAGGATTCCTACCATTATGAGATCACAGTCTATTAAGGATTTCTAACATTATGATATTAAAGTCCATCAAGGATTCCTAACATTATGAGATCACAGTCCATCAAGGATTCCTAACATTATGAGATCACAGTCTATCAAGAATTCCTACCATTATGAGATCACAGTCTATCATCATGCATCATCAGTCTGGTATGTTTGATCCTCACAGTCTGTCATATTTCTGGTTTCATTGCTTTGTTTGTCTGGGGTTTCTAATTTTTATTTTGTAGTTCCTTGTATTTCTCTTTGATTTCATTTAAACCTATTTTATTGTCAAGCATACATATAATACATGTGACAAAAGGAACACCTAAATTAGTCATCTCCTTGATCTGCTGTGTCAACAAACTCGTGTTCCGTTTATGAGTTAGACGTTTTCTGTATCAATTAATTTAAACACAAAGTACAAAGTAAAACAGCTAGATTCAATCACAGCAACCAAACGTTACATTTCTAAGGGCTTTGGTCTCATTAAAGTTATTTTGGCGTACTTCAACCAGCGTTTCAATAATTATAAAAATTTAGTGATCGAAACTTTGCTCAACATGTTGCTGTTTGATTGCAGCACACATTTACAAGCGTGTCTTAGAATTATTGAGAATTAATGACCATACTCGTGGACAGATAGAGAAGTTATTTTATGGCAAATTAAAGTCAGATGGATGTCTAAAGCGTCGTTTCATTGCTCATGAATATTTGCCTTTGAAAAGAATATTGGTTGAAAACCTCAACTTAAAGTTCATAGAGCTATAGACCTGCCATTGTTTGACAACTTTGATACGTTTACTGTTACCATGTCTCGTGAGATCTCGTTATCCAGGATATGTTTACTGTTACCATGTCTCGTGAGATCTCGTTATCCAGGATTCCAGTTAGCTTTAGAGTGCAATTCACAGTTAAATTTCAAAACGAAGCGCAAACGCCTACAAAATGCACTGTAGTAAAGAACGTAAAAGTAAAATGGCCAATAAGGTGTCAGCTTCAAAATGTCAAATGCACATCTTCTGTCATTCTATGGGCATCAAATAAGAACACTGCTGCTCATCAATCTTCTCTGAAACACGATCCAAAATCAGGATTATGTAAATAGTTGAATTCAACTTGTACTTTTAAATGCATCTTTGTTATGTAAGATGACTTGTAAATGTGTCAATCAGTTTTTCAAACGTATATTATACATGTTAAGTTAGGTTGGAAAAGTTAAGTAGGCAACACATGTATCTTACGGCTGGACAATATGTTTAGGTACATCTGAAAGCTAGGAAAGAGAAATACTGTAGGTAACGAGCGCATTTGAAAAGCTGTATGGACAAGAGAAATAGGTAACAAGTGTTTCTGAAGGCTGCATGGACAAGAGAAATAGGTAACGATGTTTCTAAAGACTAGACAAGAGAAATAGAAAACGAGTGTTTCTGAAGGCTGCATGGACAAGAGAAATAGGTAACGATGTTTCTGAAGGCTAGACAAGAGAAATAGAAAACGAGTGTTTCTGAAGGCTGCATGGACAAGAGAAATAGGTAACGATGTTTCTAAAGGCTAGACAAGAGAAATAGAAAACGAGTGTTTCTGAAGGCTGCATGGACAAGAGAAATAGGTAACGATTAATTCAATAAAATTTGATGTATAAGCTCCATATTCCACATTTTGTTGATTTATTAATGCTCATATGCTCCCCTTTGTTTGACACCTTCATGACCTTTGAAAGTTGTTCTGGTGGGAGCTTATGTTCCATGTCGGGCATATTGATAGGTATATGTCAACCATAGATCTTGGGGCGCTAAACTTGCGGTCCCATATTCAGAGATTTTAGTCCCCAACAAGGTAAATACCAGGTGCAAGTTTCGAGAGGAGGAGGCAGTGACGCCATTTTATCTGCGTATCCTCCTATATGTACCGTTATAATTGTCATGCTAATTTTTCCGTTCTTGTTGCCAACTCTCGTCCTCCTTATCAATGGGAAATTCTCGTTTGGTCTTTTGTCGCGATATTACAGAAACGTTGTGGAAGTGATGTTAAACCCTAACAAGCAATCATATTGGCTACTTGTACAGATTGTTATTGAATGAAACACATAATAGTGCAATATATATAATTTGTGACATATTGACCTCCGTTGGGGATGGGGTAGATATAGGATCACTTATACAGTCTAGAGTATTAGGTTATCACAAATGATCCTACATTGTTATTTAGAATCATTAGATTCCAGTTCGGTAAGTAACTTGGAAAACAAACAATATGCAACCCTTAATTCTTCTGGAGTAAAAGTTGAATGCTTTACAAATTGTTAAATTGAGTTTATGTGGTGACGTTGCAACTATTATATGCGTACATACAAAACATTACAATATAAGAGAATGGTATTTATTCTTACAAGTCCTGTCGTTTTTTTCTTAAAGAAATCCTTAACATTAAGGTGTGAATGAGAGGACAGAATGGTATTAAATTGCCTGTTATTAATTAGAGCTTAACGTCACTTCCATAGTATTTCACCGATAACGTGACAAAAAGACTAATGGAAAAACAAACGATAAGACAAGAGGAGAGTCGGCGATAGGAACAGGAATAGTGCAGAAAGAAAGATGAACCTATACAACGGTATGTTCTACCGCTCCACACTACACAGTTGTTCATGATAATAACAATCTAAGTGACAGAACACGTAATGGAAACAGTATCACGATACGAAAACATTAACAGGAAAGAAGGATGCAATTGCGTGCGTGCGCACAAACAGATACAACATACACAGGCAAGCACTTTAGGTTAGCACAGGCCTAGATTATGATTCGTCAATTGTCATTATATATACTATTAACTATAATTTTATGAACCAAACAATGCACATAAAGGTATCCTTAGTTCCATTAGTTACTACAGACGTATGTGACTTATATGCACATTCCAGTTATCACAATAAGTGATTAGTATATGTGATATATGTTATTCTTATTAAAGATACATTTTTCAGTTAACGCAAATTGAAATTCAAATTATCCATACAATTACCAGGACGATGCCAACGGACCAAAATACACGATGAACTCGAGAAAACACTCGCAGTGGGACGGGCAATATAGTTTACAGAATAAAAAATATGAGAGTAAACTAGTCAAATAGCAATGATAAGCATAATTTTATTGTCTATTGTCTCAATCCATAGCACTGATTGCAGTCGCGGAACACAAATGTGATTTTATTGAGTTTTAAACATGTATATTTTAAGTGTTCTTAGATATCACGTGGTCATAGTTATCACGTGGCCATTGATATGACATGTAAATTAATTTTTGTTTTTACCGATGTCCTTAACCCACAAAACTTTGCCTCGATTACCGTAAGATTGTGTTTATAC
>JAUMGZ010223147.1:0-11366 GCA_032359645.1 Pododesmus macrochisma
TCTTTTGTCGCTATATCGGTGAAATATTCTGGACGTGACGTTAAACCCTAATATAATAATAATAATAATAATTGTTTCGAGGCAGCAGTCATTAATGGACGCTATAAAAAAAATTGAATAGGCAAGACTACGGTAAATCAATGCTACAGAGCCAAAGGGAAAACGGTGACAAAATTGTCTTGCATACATTTAAAATGCGCGCGTAGTCAAAACAGGAACTTTTAAACGGATTCTAGTTCTAACATATAATAAAAATAAGCCTTATTCTTGTAGGTCAGATATGTTCACCTGAAAGTCCTTCACCATGTTGCCCTAATGACGGAGATTTGCTACCAACCATTAACTGTCAGTTTCAACCTTGTCCTGTTGGAGCTACTTGTCATAGACACACATCGGGATTATGGTCGGTCTGCTGTGGTAACCGCAGGCAAACAGGCCCTATAGGTAAAACTATTAAAACTATACATTGCAGACGTTATCACTCTTAAACACAGTTTTCATTATGTTTGTATATTTTCGAGAATAAAAGCACATGTTTTCAGTTTCTCTGATTCAGATGTCATCTTTTTAAATTCAAAAGACTTCGGAGAAGTGTACACTTTAGTATTTGTTTATTGTTGGGCTTGTGTGCCACCTCTTTCCAGTTTCATTTAATTTTTGTTTGTTCATGGACATAAACTTTTGGGATATAGTTTGAGTATTTTTCTACTTCAGTGTCTTTTGGCCATGCTATTTAACTATCCTTATAGTAGTTTTTTTTTGTTTTCATATCTGTAATCGAGCGTTATAATCAGCATGTTCAATGTAATTAATCAATTTCAAATTCCAGTACAGAAACTTGTTTATTTTACTCTTAAATTTAATATTTGCATCTGCTTACTTTTTCTGGGTGCGTCCATTGTTTTTCTTCAGATTTTTTGTCCATAGACACGTGTCTTGGTTTTTCGTATTTAGTATTATTACTACAATTACAGATGGTGGACATAATATCGCAAATGGTCGATGTGAGAGAAGTCCTATTCCGTGTTGTCCAGAGGGAGTCACTCCTCTACTGGGAATTGACTGTAGATTTGGCGACTGTCCAAATGGTCACAATTGTGTAAGAGAGCAGTCATGGGGAGCGTGTTGCCAAGTTCTCACACAATCTATCCCAGCAAGGGGTATGTAGAGATACATCTAATCTACCAGGGCTTTATTCATTTTCTCAATAATTTTCATCTTTCGATCGTCGCTTTATTGAAGTAAACGTAAAAGTTAACCGTTTCACACACCTACCCGTTGAACTGTTTCACAGCTGCGCGAGTTCAGTGCGCAATATATTTCCCAATTGCGTGCCTCACATGTGTTTTCTAGATAGCATTCCCTGAATTATTAAATTAACCATTTTTTAGGTAATAAAACAGTTATTTCATGGGTGTTTGGGGAACAGTCAAAATAGTGTCCCTTGGTATCAGAGAACTCCTGTCGCACTGCTATCCTTGGCCTGGCGGCCTCGGTTGACAGTTCCCCGGGACTTCCCTGATACCTTTTGACAATAGTTTGACTGTTCCCCAAACACCCATGAAATAACTGTATACTTATACAATTCATGTACATGAATTTCCGAAAAAGGAGAGTATGCACTAACTTAAGGAATAAGTAATTGAAAAAAAATAATGAAAAATTTCGATAAATGATTGGTTTGTGCTTAGTTTTCTGTCATAGATGAGTTCCTCTCACTTCTGTATGTTATATGTCACATTAATTGTTATATCTTATGGTAGCCCGTCCCAGTTTACAATTTTGTATTTGGTTTAGAAGGTCGTAGATGTGATCCTCGGGATGGGAATGGATGCTGCCTAGGTAACCAAGAACCGCTCCCTGGAATAAACTGTCATTTTCAAGAATGTCCACAAAACTTCAGTTGTACATTTCAACAGGATAACACAAGGCGTGCTATTTGCTGTCCCACTATACAGGAGGAACCAAACCCAGCAACATCTATTGGTATATATATTGATACGATAAAACAATGACAATTGAAAGTTCGAAATAAGCGGAAGAATACGATATGTCTTTCAATAATCATACGCAAGTTTTGAAGAATTATACGTATTTCCGTACACTTTTTCGTCATTTGACATTGAATGTTCGGTGAAATATTCTGGAAGTGACGTTAAACCCTAATTAAACAAAACAAATATCATAATAAATGCAGGTCTAAATTAACTGAAATTGAATATTTTAAATAAATTCTAAATGTCAATACAAAAATGCAACCTGAATCATGCCAAATGATAAATTAACATTAATGTTTCACTTGCAAACCGAAATGGGCTAACGAGGATATACTATGGATGATTGCTTTCTATTAATCTTTATTGTGATATGTTTTGTAGAAAGGCCGTCATCTGCAGAATCAAACTGCAACACAGGTGGCACAACACCATGCTGCCCGCAAGACTATGAACAGCTATTAGGTCAACGATGTCAGTTTCAGAGATGTCCCCCGGGGCATATATGCAATAGGCATGTGCAAGACCTCTGGGCCGTTTGTTGTAGACCTATCCAAAATCAAGGTATAATTTCTTTTCGTTTCTTCTATCTGAATTATGTCTAACAACTTACAAATATATATATATATATATATATAGTTTGATGTCTGGTAAATATATTTATTTTGTTATAAAACGTATTTGCTATAATATCAAACATTTATGGTAGTTGTAAAGAAGACATTTCGAACATAAATTATAAATGAACTGTTTACAAAATGTAGAATATATCATTTTGCATTGTACGAACATGTATTTATGTGGTAATATTCATTGATGTTTAATTGCTCAAATGATTTGACCTAATCGTTTTCTTTTTCCAATAAAGTGCAAACTACAGTTCCAGTTGCAGTTCAAACTATAAATCAGGTTCCAACTCCAAGAAATGTGAATCAAATACAGTCAAGTACATCACCACTATGTAGTTCATTTAACAATGAACCTTGTTGTCCTCGCGGCCAACAGCCTTTTCAAAGAGGATTGAGTTGTCTGCAACAACAGAATGCATGTCCAGGTGGATATTCTTGCAATATGCATGTAGGAAATCGATGGGCGATCTGTTGTCCAGAAATTACATCAAATACAAGAGGTACTTATAATAAAGGGGGTAATATTTGAAGTACAGTTTACTTAATACGAAAAAAACAAAACGCTATTCAAAAGCCACAAATCTATGAACATGCGAAACAAAGAAAAACGGGGGACGCGCACAGAAAAAGTACATTAGTATACAAATATTAAACTAACAAGTTACCATTAAGACATTATATTAAATACTAAAGGGCCATTGGACCTTAAAGTCCACCTGGTTGAAATAGGCCTACTAAATTATATTTTTGGCATTTGAATTATTTTGACCACAGGGTCATTCCTTGAACACAATTGGTTCTCCACTCCCTAAATTCAATACATACCAAACCATTAAGCACTTGATCTTCTAGTTTAAAAGAAGATTTTAGAATTTTCTTTTAAAATTTCCCCAATTAGGCCCCCAAAAGTGATGCCCCGAGGGGCAGAGCCCACTCTTGAACAAATCTAAGCCCTAGGGATGCCTTTTTTTAAAGTTTGGATGAATTTGGTCAAGTAGTTTTGGAAAAGAAGTCGAAAATGTGAATTGTTTACATATTAGCTTAGTGTTGAACTTTTTTCCAAAAACGCGTGACCTATTTTTGAACTCATGGTCACGCCTTGTACAAACTTGGTTTTCCATGCCCTAAATGTACTACATACAAAAATATTAAGCTCTAGGCCTTCTAGTTTAAAAGAAGAGTTTTTTTGAAGTTTTGTCAAATTTTTCCCTTTTGGCCCCTAGTGGCCTATCCCCTTCATCTGAATCCCCTTCCCATAAGGATACTTCCCACATAGCTTGGAGGAAATTGCTCCAGTGGTTTAGGAGAAGAAAATGTGAAAAGTTTACGACGACGGACGGTATTTGTATGAGAAAAGTCAACCTTGGACTTTTGGTTCAGATGGACTAACTAGAAGCGGATTCATTTGTCAGCGTTGAATAGGATGCCTTTGTGTCTGTTTCTATACGGCATATGACAAACATTTGGCAATGCACTATCAATAAGTATAAATTAAGGAAGAATATATATCAGTGGGACGTACGACCAAGGAAAACACCATTGACATGACATTACGATGATAAAAACCCATAAAGCAACATTATCAAAATATTCAATGTCAAACTGTATTGTGTGGATAAATCAGTTAAAACAATCCAAACTTTCTCACCTACCTGCGTCGAAGTTTAGAGTTGAATCGAACCACACATATCAAAAATTCGAAAACAAACCTGAGCATTAATCATGACAATACAGTTGCGGTTATATAGTATGTAAGCCAGAGCAAATAAGACTGGATGGACTGGTTTCGCTTCTAGTTTTTTAATAGAAGTTAGTGATGTTTCCATTTTAAGTTAATAAATGTATATTTGGTTCATTTTTCTGTGTGCGTCCAACGTTTTCTTATTGTTTGCCAATGTCCATGGACTTACGGCCTAGAATATCGTCTTGGTTTTTCGATTTACTTACTCACATTCAGTTTAGGCAAAAAATGCAACGAAGTGAGTAGAAGAAAAAAAACATCAACAAACACTACATCGGCGAGGAATGAGCAATTAAAAACCAGCCGGATGAGACCTGGACGATGAACAAGACCTGGTAAAGCAAAGGCCGATTTTTAAAAAAGAATAGGGGATGAGGGTGAGGTTGGTTAGTAGGAGGGGCTGTAAGATTTATTTCTATAAAACCTACCCACCGAAGACGTTACAATTAAATATAATATTTACATGTAACTATCATAACCAAAAGACTTAACGGTTTATATAACTGACTGACTGCCACAAGCGGCAAACCTTTTGTGAGTTATGTTTTAGTTGTACGCGCAGTCAAAATGAATATTATTGAATGTATTAAAAGATAATTATTATTTTTATCTATTAAGCGTCACAACAAATAGCGTTTAAAGGGAAAAGCTAGACAACTGTCTGTGTGAGCGAAACTTGCTAGAAGATCAACTAAAGGTCTACTTGCAAAGTTATATACAAACGGTTGCTAAGTATACTTAAAAATAAGCAGTAATAACACTCGGTTTATCAAGTAGAAAGAACGAGGATACAAATTAATAAAGGTGATGGCCACGGGTTGAGAGAGTATCTCAGTGACTGACGTATATAACTAGATTAACCAGTGTCTTCTCTGGTTTGGTAAACATACGTTGTTATTGGCGACAACGCCATCTCAAATGTTTGTCAATGCACGATTTCCAAGATTTTATGTAATGTTTGGCCAAATCAAACCCACTACGTTTCTTTCCATAGTTATATATATATATATATCAATTTGCGAAACCATACTAGTTGTAAAACAAGAATGTGGGGTAAAACCATGTGTATTTTTAATATACATTTGTGTGTACTCTCAAAATACAGAATATTGAAATAATATTCATTTAATCAACAGGTCCAACAGTATGTTCAGCATCGAGTCCTGCACCATGTTGCCCTGGTGAGCGAACATCACCAATCGTTAATTGTCAATTTCAAACATGTTCTAGTGGGGAAACTTGTTTTAGACACGTGTCTGGTGCATGGGCAGTATGCTGTCCAGGTAAGTGACTAGTTCACACTGAACAACTAGCTTTTAATTGTGTAAGGTCTTTATACCGTATACCATAATCGGTATGTTAGTTGTATATTATAGTTGCACCATTCGTTTAGCATACGGTATTTTGTCTTTCCACAACCATTACAATTGCTGTACGCTTGATCGTAACACATTTAAAAAGCAATTTATTTTATACAATTATATAATCAGAAGATTAAATGGTAAAACAAAGAAAAGTTATACATGTATATGAAGGCACAAAACTTAAAATAGTAGCAAATTTATAATCAAGAAAGGAACAGTGAGTGATATATTGGTGTCGTAACATGTTAATATATAGTGCATTTATTTTATGATGATAAAAACCATGTTGATAAAGACAATTATTTTTTTTATAAAGCTCAGGTGTGTTCGCCGTCAAGTCCTTCTCCGTGCTGTCCACGTGGACGAATGCTACCAAATGTTAACTGTCAATTTCAACCCTGTCCGAGTGGATCTGTTTGTAACAGACATGTCTCGAGAGCATGGTCCGTATGTTGTTCTGGTGTGAGACCACAGCAACAAGTACCTACACCCACACAAGGTAGCTAGTCTTTTTAAATTCAGGAACAACATATAATGCATTGTACACGTGCGCATATATAGCCTTCGCTGTTTATATTCATAATTATATACATTTGTATAGAAATCTGCACTTCGTGAGCTTTAACAAACACTAGTTATAAATATTATACTGCAATTATTCCAACACCATTAATACTTATATCATCTATAGACATTTGATACAGGGCATTAAGATAATAATTAAAAGTTTCGTATTTAATAAACAAAGATAAGCTCGTCATATGAAAGACACGCATCAATATATATAAAAAGATATTTGGGTATTTAAACATATGTTTTGTAAATTTGATCTTTTCCAATAACTTCACAATTCATTGCTGGGCTTTTTTAAAATTAGAATGCAGTAACTCCAGTCCTTCGCCTTGTTGTCCAAGAGGCCGCCCCTTACCAAACATAGATTGTCAACAACAAAGATGTCCATCTGGGCATGCATGTGCAGTGCATAGGACCAATCGTTGGGCAGTCTGTTGTGCAGCAGGCAATGTCCAAAGACAACGACAACGTAATATCGTTTAGTATAAATTAGAAATTATTGTCCTACATTGCGTATAATATAAAAAAGCGACCCGAAACATGCCTTTAATAAATATGATATTTACAAGAGGAAAAAGCCAACCAAAGGTCTGAGTACTTAGAATTATTGAACGGCATTAAACTTCATTTAAAAAATTTAAGCCATTTGTACAAAATAAGAGCGTAATAGAATTAGAGACCAATAATAATGACCATGAAATGTACATCCTGTATATGTAGAAACAAGGAATATCATTTATTATACAAACATTTAGTACGATTAAAAATAAGTTCAGAAAATAAGGATGAGTTTATTTCAAATTTCAATATTTGTCAAAGTGTGAAATATGTATAAAATTATGATTATTTTAAAACTTGCTCCAAAAGATGTACATTTTCATCATTTTGTATTATAGAAATACGACAATGCAGTCCTGTCAGTAGACAACCATGCTGTCCGGTAGGAGCTCCTGTAGTAGGAGTGGACTGCCGCACAACAAGATGTTCTGGAAGCCATAGATGCACATTTCACGAGAGAGGATTATGGGCCGTGTGTTGTCGCCAGACATAGGAAAGGTATCTCGTGTTATAAGTATATATATACTAAGTTTTATTATGTTCTATTGGTCCTTTTGATCATATGAATCATCACAAGGATAATAGAGTAGATTGGATATCAACATTAAAATGTATAATATTCTCTAGAAATACTTGTACTTTTTCTCTCCAATCACTAAGATTCGTCCTTTGGGCTAGAGAACACTCAACGATGGTTGGAGTTACTTTTGTTTCGTCTTGTTCATCAGCGGGATAATTTGGCATAGTTGACGATTAACAGACGCTCCCTCACCATGGACTTGTTATAATGAGCGCCATAAGTCATTTGGTAGATTGTCTGTCTTCAAACATGTTAGAATTGTCAATCATTGCGTTATTCTTATTTTTCTATGGTTGTAAAATATTTATTTTCGTCAGTCTCGTTAGTATCAGACCTCTGGTGTTAATGTTGGTCTAGAGTCACACACTCAACATTTTTCCGATCCCGTTTAATTAGAATATACTTCCATTTGAAAGTCACTGAGTATTTTATCTCAAGGCGCTCCGACTTACATTACCATTCAATATTGCCGCTACGATAACTGATTCAGAAAAAGATTTCACACACCAATAAACGTATTTGGCTATCTGGACAACACTCCTGTTTCTATACTTTTTGTCTTAATGTGGGCCAACGTATGATTAACCTTCTATCAACAACCGACAAAATCATATCGTATATAATCATAACTTATTAAGCACAAATTAATAACTGTTTTATATCAATGCAGTGATTAATAATGCAATGATTTATTTACATAATAAGGTTTAATTGTTACTTAATGTAAATTGTTGACTTTGTGTTGTAGATTGTATGTCCGATGTACGAGAAGAAAACCGTCACCTTATTTCACCTTTCTCCCATTTCATTTGTAAAACCCTTCATTGCTGGAAATAAAGTCAAGTCAAGTTAAATTATTAAATGAATTTTTTAGTTTTGTTTTTTTGCGCTTTGTGTGTTAACTTTGTGTGTGTGAATCGCCATAGATGACGCTATAAACTAAACAAGAGGCCCATTAGGCTTTAACGTCCACCTGGATATACATGTTTATACAATGCAAGAATATTTTGAAACTAGATTTATTGACGATTATTATTTACAAAACCAACAGTCCACTGTATATAATAGCATAAAATCCAAGAGTAATAATATAACTCAATAGGCTTTGTTATATGCAACAAACAACTATCAAGAGTTTCAAGAAACAGTTTATGTTATCATGAGTAGAAAGTGGTGTGTCATGTATCGTAGTTAGGTCACTGCGACCTTTACCTTGATCTTGCATGTCTCGATGACCTGGAGAGCTATGCTGGCGTGTTCCTGTAAGGGTCACCCGATAAAGATAAAGATCCCCCAATTCGATAGAAGAGTAGGCGGAAACGCCGTTGCATGGGCTCATCCTTCTTTCTGAACTATTCCTTTTTACTTTCATTTCCCGTTCCTGTCGCCGTTTCTTTTCCTGTCCTATCTTTTAGTTTTATTCCTTTGGTCTTTTGTCACGGTATCGTTGAAATGTTCTGGAAGTTACGTTAAGCCCTAATTAAACAAACAAACAAACTACCTTGACCTTTGATCTACATTATTGAATATTGGTTACTAGAAAGATTGGTATGATAAAGACATAACTTTTGTAAATGCTCTTTACATGAAGACTTAACTTTCCTCAGTACTAATGATTTAAAACAAAAATATTATCTACCATCTAATTTTCTGCGTTACCATGCACTGATGTGTAGTGTAGAACAATTGTTAAGGAAAAACCAATGTTGGCCTTTTATAAATATTAAGAAAATAATTTGTCCATTTATACCCCCAGTAGTACATTTGGTTCTAAAGGGTCAACAGTTTATATTATCAAACTATGATTATAAATATATATTTTTATATCTGTTTAAAGCTACAACAAACACAAAATATAGATTTAGGATTAACAACAGAATACTTGGTACAAATTATATATATTAAAGAGAATGGGAAAAAGACAAAATGATTTATGCACATTCTGCAACCTAGAATTTGAAACAATTTGTCATCTCTTAATATGGGATTGTATAAAGACTCAAAATTTACTGAGTGATCTAGAAACTCTAATAGATATAAATAACATAAATTTTAATTTTAACCATCAAACCTTTGTTTTTGGATTTTATAACAAATATAACACTCATAGATTTGATATTAATGATGACATTCTTTTTGCATTATACTAGTACATTTATAAAACAAGGTGAAGTGATGGCAACTGTCAATAAATAGATTAAACTGTTACTTAAAAATGAATATCAAACACAAAAAAATATTATACTCTGATAATAACCTTTTCGCCACAATGGGACAACTTGAAAAGACTTTTTAAAGAAAACTTATTATTACTACTTTAAAATAAACATACCATTGCTCTTCCTACTGTACCATACACTATGGGTAAAATTTACTTACTCATGCATAGCACTCCAATATTTCTTGGCAATAAAAGAGAAAAACCATTTCTAAATTTTGACATAGATCACCTGACATACTTATGCATTTTCCTCCTTTGAAATTAAATTACAAAATGCACTGTGGTAGTACAATTGCACTCCTATACTGAACTGTCTTCTTTTTCGTCCTTCCTGTCCTTTTGTCTATCTTTCCTTTTTCCTTTATCTTCTAAAAAAAACCTGACTATAATGGAAATAATGTATAACAACATTTTATGGACTCATTATATTTTAAGTTAATTCATATTTTTTTAATTTGAACATTTACAAGGGAAAAGTTTTTATATGTGTACACTTGAATAAGTTTATTAATTGGAAAGAAGTATATACGTCCTTTAAGATCATAGTGTAAAAATTATTTTCTATTCGTATCTTGCAAAATTATTTTTAATGATAAAACTGTTGATAAAATATGGTAATCATGTATTAAAGATAAGTTGATAACCAAATATCTATATGGAAAATAGAGTTGTCTGCCTTGTATGTATAAATAATGCATACAAGAATATCAGTACACATAATGATTATCACTTTATCCTTAACTCTTCCTTTCACTATTAAATGTTCTCTTCAGTAATTGTAATTATTTACTTTGGATAAAATCTTAAAACAATATTGTGAAGAAGATAAATCTGCAATATGTAAATATGTATTTTAAATTAACATTGTACACACAGCTGTAGAAATAACCAATTGTCATAACTTAATTCTTATACTATGTATTCACTATAGAATTTTCATTTTGCATATGTTTTAATCAATATCTGTATTTATATTGTAAGGGGATTAATCAGTACTCCACATCACTGGTGGTATCCTTCTGAGGTCTTGGGGAAAAAAAGAATATTGGTTTCTGGAGCATATCTCCCATGTTTTTCACATATCGTGATGCAACTTAGTATATCGATACTTGTTCAAAAGGTGGTGTATTACACACCATAAGTAGGTCAATGTGACCTTGACCTTGGACCTACATTATATTGAATATTTGTTATAGGAACACATTTCCCCGATTATTTCACATACTATAATGAACCTTAGTTTTTCCAATAGAAGTTCGTGATGTTTCCAGTTTTAGTTAATAAATGTATATTGGGTAATTTTTTCTCTGCGCGTCTGACATTTACCTTTTGTTTGCCAATATCCATAGACTAACGGCTTTAGAATATCGTCTTAGTTTTTCGAATTTACTACTTTTAAATTAGTTTATGGGTACTTCTGTGGAAGGCGGTGTGGTGCATACCATAAATATGTCACTGCAACCTCTGCCTTGACCTTTGACCTACATTAATTTAGATATCGGTTTCCAGAGCATGTATCCTACACTGTTACAACTACAGTAATAAAACTTGGCCAAGTTGGTGTGTGAGCATATGTGTGGAAGGAGGTGTGTTGCTAATCATAAGTAGTTTTGTGTGACCACTTTCATGACATTTTTACCTAGATGGTATGCATTTTTTGTTTTTGTAGTATATTTCGAATATTTTACACATACAATGTTGAACTT